>CAUYQV010189747.1:0-11754 GCA_963574575.1 Galagoides demidoff
TAAATTTATAAAAATTATCTCTTACCATTGGTTGTCTAAGTTATCATTATTTGATATTCTAAAGAACAGCATTTAGAATGTAAATTAGATGGTGGTGTCTTGGTAGAAATGGAAATTAGTACAGTCACTATGGAAAACATTATGGAAGTTCCTCAAAACATTAAAAGCAGAACTACCACATAATTCAGCAATCACACCACTGGGTATATACCCGAAGGAAATGAAATCAGTGTATGGAAGAGGTATCTGCAGTCTCAAGTTCATTGATTCTGGAGTCTATTATTTCTCTCAACAAAGTATCATTTTCTTCAAACAGTGCAATTCATAATTATCAATAGATTTATATTGATAAATGTTTCTAAGCACTGCATTTGGAGCTAAGAATATTACAAAGAATAGGAAATATGATTCTCAGCCTCATGGAGAGAAATAGGGGAGACAGACAATGAACAGGTAAACAAATAGATGAGACGTTACCAACGTAATTAATGTTGTGAAGGGTGAAAAATGATAATGTGCTCAATAGACCAAGGGTGAGTAAACTTATTCTATATGGAACTACTTGATAGTAAATATTTTAGGCTTTATAACTGTTCCATTTGGTAGGGCTAATGACAGAGTAGTCACAGATAATAAGTAACTGAATGAGTATTGGTTGCATTTAATAAGACTTTATATTTAACAAGACACAAAAAGAGAATGAAATCATGTCATCTGCAACAACATGGATGGAACTAGAGGTCATTATGTCTGGTGAAACAAGTCAGGTAGAGAAAGACAAATTCTACATGTTCTTATTCATATGTGGAACTAAAAAATTTGATCTCATAGACATAGAGAATGATGGATACCAAAGATTGGGAAGCAGGGGAGAGGTGGGAATGAACAGAAGTTGGTTACGGGTACACATATACAGTTAGACGGGAGATGTAAGTGGTAACGTTTGAGAATATATTAGGGTGACTTTACCATGAATATTACATATATTTAAATGCAACTAGAGGAGGGGACTTGAAATGAAAACAACAAGTAAAAATGATAAACACTCAAAGAGATGGACACCCCAAACACCCTGGTTTGATCATTACAACACATTTAATGCATGCAGCAAACACTCACATGTACCCCATAAATATATATGTGTCAATATAAGGTATCAATGATATATTAGGTATCGATAGAAGAGGAAAAAATGACATGGTAAGCCAGTTCAGCCCACGGGTTGAAATTTTCCAGTTCCTGTGCTGCAGAATAGAGCACACTTGATGGCTGACCCTTTAGACAGGGTGGTAACAGAAGAGCCTCTCTGAGGAGGAATATTTTAGCTGAAACTTTAGGAAATACCAGGGTGTTCTGGGAAAGGGGAAAGAGTAGGCACAAGAGTTCTAAAGACTGGAAAAGGCTTGGGCTATTCCAGGAAATCCCAGAGGCCAGTGTGGCTGGAGTGTGGTTAACTAGGGGCAGTTAAGGTCAGGGAGCTGACCAGGAAGATCATGGGGGAGCCTGGAGATTAGTGGGAGAAATTTGGATTTTCTTTTCAAGTGCAAGGGAGAGGAAGAGTCCCTTAAGGGTTTGGAAGTGGAGTGTTCTGACCTGGCAGAGCATTTTAAAGGTCACTCAGTCAGTGTGTGGAGGATGGGCTGGCAGGCGAAGGGGCCAGCGTGGGCATGTTCAGGAATCCTGTGAAAGGCAACTGCAACTTTTCCTTGATGTTCATAAACTGCTATTAATTGCCCTATCGAGAGGTCTTATCATTCCTGCGAAGTAGTTACTGCTATTATCCACAACTAAAATGTAGAAACCAAAATGTCTGTCCAAGGTGATGGAGCTGGGATGTAAACCAGGAAAACGAGCTCTGTAGTCAGTCTTAGCACTCTCCAATAGTCCTGTGACCTTGAGTTGCCCTTGCCACCACTACCCACGGCCATGTGTTTGAATGCTTTCCAGAGCTCTTTGGCCCAGTACGCTATGGTTCCGCGGTAAGCCATGCCACCCTGGGCTTTTGGCACTTACCGCAGCCAAAAGCCTGTGTCTGATACCTAAATGCAGGGGAGCCAGTGTTCTCCACGGGCGACCTTCTCATCTCCAACAGCATGTGCCAGAGGATGTGCACAGCAGAAACCTGGCTGAGGTCTTTCAGGGCTCTGTAAAGCCTAAAGGTGATGGCATTTTTCAAAAGGCATTATGTTGAAAATATTGAAAATGCTTTATATTTACATGCCTATTTCTCTTTGTTCTTAATGAATAACTGTGCTAACTCGTCAGGATTTGGGAACAAATCCTCAATAGGACAAATCATAATTTATGAACACCAAGGAAAAGTTTCAGTTGCCTTTCACAGGATTCCTGAAAATGCCCCATGCTGGCCCCTTCACCTCCCAGCCCATCCTTCATACACTAACTAAGTGACTTTTAAAATGTTATGTCCCTTTTTTTTTTTTTAGCCAAAAAGCAAGCACCTTTGAGATTATTACTATCTCATGCTTTTTTTTTTTTTTTTGAGACGGAGCCTCAAGCTATCCCCCTGGGTAGAGTGCCATGGCATCACAGCTCATAGCAACCTCCAACTCCTGGGCTCAAGCAAGTGACTCCGCCTCCCAAGTAGCTGGGACCACAGGCACCTGCCACAACGCCCGGCCATTTTTTGGTTCCAGCCATCATTATTGTTTGGCGGGTCCGGGCTGGGGATTCGAATTCGCCACCTTAGGTGTAGGTGGCTGGCGCTTTAGCCGATTGAGCCACAGGTGCCGAACCACTATCTCATGTTTTATTCAATGCATTTGAGGAATAACTAATATGCAGAGTGGGGAAGTGTTTGCAAGATCACCCAAGTCTGGTGGCTTTCAATTGTGCTCTGAGGAAGCCTAAGATTCCTATCTTCTTCCACTAAAGAATTTCCCTTTTTTATGTATAAAATTTCTAAGTAAGATTTTTTTTTTAAAAAAGAGAGAAAAAATTTCCTTGCTTAAAATGCTTGAACTTAGTCCAATGACCTAATTTTTACATAAAAGTAAATTAAGGCCTAGAGAAATTAAATGATTTGCTTAAGATCCCACAAAGAGTCAAAAACAGGGCAAGGCCTAGGACCCTTAATCCTTGATATTATCACCTTCAGAATCAGTGTCATACTGCGGATAGAGAAAATGTGAGTCAACACACTTGATCTAACCATTGCTGGCTGTGCGTTTGGGCAAATCATTTGTCTTTCTTAAGTCTTCTTATTTAAAAAATAGTTTTAGTTGTATTTTATTTTCCTGCTTTCTCTTTTCTATAAAATTTTCTCCCAGAAATGTGACTTTTAATGAGCGAGGAAGGGTGGTGAGATGAAATTTTGAAAAGGTAAGTTTGGGACAATTCTTCTTGGTAGCTGATGTTACTTGACTAGGAATAGTCTCTATCAGAGCAGGGTTTTTTGGTCTGTTTTATTAACTAATGAACCCCAGGAAAGCCTTGTCCTTAGTAGCCCTGTCCTTAGTGTACAAATCTTAGGATTGGATAACCCACTTTGTTCAAGGGATGCTGCACTATTATTAATGATGCGTTGCCATCTGCTGGTTACATGAATTATTACAGTTGCAGGCATAAAAATGAAATCCCTAAGGAACTTAATTTCTTTTTGTTTGTTTTCATATTGATTTAACAGTATTTAAAGAAAAAAAAATTGTAGTAGTATTTTATTGATTTTATAATAAAATTAATAGATGATCTGTTTAGACCAGAAAACTTTCCATTTTCCACACAAAATGATAATAAATGTACCTTCACTTGAGAAAGCCAAGCGAGCCAGGAAGTAAAAGAACAAATGCTCCAGCCAGAAAACAAGAGCCAGACAATGGTGTGGGCACCACCCTGTGGACATTCAGAGCCTTCTCGAGAGTGGAGGTCAGGTTCCAGTGGGGAGATGGAGATCCTTTCTTAGAGAATTTTAAATGAAATGAGATTCTTGAATCCCTAGAAAACTTCCAAGTCTCATTAGCTATCAGGCCTGGATTTTTAAAACCAAGATCTCACTTGGCATTTGTACGGCCTCCTCACTATGTTTTAAAATAAACCCTGGAGGGCCTAATTGTTTTCCTATTAGAAGCCAAGATAAGTTGCTGCAAAGTGAGATTTCTCTGGGCTACAGTTTTGTCCTATGAAATCTGGATTGTTCTAGAGAAACTCTAAGGTAAGTATAGCTCTGAAAAGCATTAAATCTGACAAGCATTTCAGCTTTCCTGTTCAAAGAGTGTTCTCTCCAATCTTCTATCTAGGGTAAGGACTTGTGGAGATGAGACCCTATATAACAAAAGGAATTTTCCTGGAGTGATTAAGGATCTTGAGATTGGGGAGGGTTTGGATTACCCAGGAGGGACCAGTGTAATCACAATCATCCTTAGAAGGAGAGGCAGGAAGACCAAAGTCAGAATTAGCTACATGACAAAGGAAGCAGAGATAGGAACGATGCGGACACCAGTCAAGGAATGTTGCCAGCCTCTAGAATGGTGTGTTCCGACCTTTTTTATCTCACAGCAAACTAAGACCTACAGTTAAACTTCCGTGGCACACTTAATTTTGCTGCTCAAAAAAAAAAAAAAAAAGAATATACTTATTGTGCTTTGAACTTCTTTCCAAAATAATTTAATTAATAATCTTTCAAAAATTTTCATGGCCCCCCCAAGATCAACTCACAGCACACCAATGTGCCCTGCACACTGGTTGAAAATCACTGCTCTAGAATTTGTCAGAGGCAGAGTGGATTTATGTCTGGGGACTCCAGAAGGACCCATAAATGCGGATGCCTTGATCTTAGCCTCATAAGACTCATGTTGGACTTCTGATCTCCAAAACTTTAAGAGAATAATTTTATGTTGTTTTAAGTCACTATGTATGTGGTATTATATTAAGCAGTAATAGGGAACTAACATAGTATGTATTTTAATCAATAAGGGTTGGCTTTTTTTTCACATAATCACCATGCTATTATCACAGATCACAAAATTAATAATTTCTTAATACCATCAAATACCATATGCAAATTTCCTTGCTTTTAGAGTTCTAATCACTTTTCATTGTCATCACCTGTTTTCCCCACTAAATCATTTGCTTACTAGGTGAGGGGTTGATTCCATTTAGGAGTGAATCCCCTTCAGTCCCCAGACCATAGAATATAGCAGATGCTTAATAAAAGCAGATTGAATTGAAATGAATCACATCAATGACAGCTTTTGTGTGAAATTTTTATCTGAAATTTTGTGAAATTTCAGAAAATGAAACTTCACTATTATGAACATAAAGTCAGAAACACATTATATTACAATATAATGACAGCATCATGAACCTTTCCCCTTATGTTTTCTTCCAAAAGTTTTATACTTTTGTGTCTTATGTTTTATGTCTTTAATTCATTTTGAGCTAATTGTTATGTATGGTATAAGATAAGGGTCCAAATTCATTCTTTTGCATGTGGATATCAGGTTTTCCCAATGCTATTTGTTGAAGAGGCTATCATATCTCCACTGTGTATTTGTGGGACCCTTGTGAAGATCAGTTGACTGTATGTGCTTGGATTAATTCTTTTCCTTTGGTCCATGTGTCACTCTTTGCTTCAGTATGGTTTACGTGTCTGTTTTGATTACTGTAGATTTGTAATATATTTTTAAATAAGGAAATACGGCCTCCATATTTGTTATTTCTCAAGATCTATTTTGCTATTCATGGCTATGTGTGGCTCCATATTAACTTCAAAATTGTATTGTCTATTTCTGTAAAAAATGTCATTTGGGTTTTAATAGGGATCACATTGAATCTGTAGATTTCTTTAGATAGTATGGACATTTTAACCATATTAAATCTTTCAATCCATGAACATACAATGTCTTTCATTTGCTTTTGTCTTTAATTTCTTTCATCGGTGTTTCCTAGTTTGCAGTACTCCAGTATTTCATCTCCTTAGTTCAGTTATTCCCAGGTATTTTACTCTTTTTGGTGTTATTGCAATTTTCTTTTGAGTTCGTGCACCATTAATGTATAGAAAAGCAAATGATTTTTGTATGTTTATTTTGTATCCTGCAATTTACTGAATTTATTAGTTGGACAGTTTTCTAATGGAGTCTTCAAGGTATCCTACATATAAGATCATGCCATCAGCAAACTGGGACACTTGTATTTCTTCCTTTCTGATTTGGATACCTTCTTTTTTCCCCCTTTGTCTAATTTCTTGGGACAGCACTTTCATCTTGGCAATGATTTTGTGGAGATAACACCAAAAGCCCAGGAAGCAAAACCAAAAAAACAAGTAGGACCACATTAAACCAAAAGGTTCTGCGTGGGAAAGGAAATAATCAACAGAGTGAAATAGAAACCTACATAATGGGAGAAATATTTGCAAAGCTTATATCTGATAAGGGGTTTTTCTCTGAAATATCTAAGGAACCCTTACAGGTTAATCGTGAAAAAACTAAAAACCCAATTTAAAAATGAGATAAAAACTCAAGTAGCCATTTTTCCAAAGAACACATACAAAGGTCCCACGGGTGTATTTAATCATCAGGGAGATGCCATCTAAAACTGCAGTGGGAAATCACCTCAGACCTCATGCATTTCAGGAATGGCCATTATATGTATTTTTAAAAAGAGAAGTGGTGATGAGAATGTGGATAGATTGACACCCTGACACAATGCTGGTGGGAGTGTAGAACAGTCCAGGCCCTATGGGAAAGAATGTGGATGTTTCTCAAAAAATTCAAAACAGAATAACTATATGATCCAGCAATACCACTTCTGGGTATTTACCCAAAAGGACTGAATTCAGAATCTTGAAGGGATATTTGCATTTCCATATTCATTGTTCACAATAGCGAAGATATGGAAACAATGTCAATATTCATTGGCAGATGAATGCATAAAAGTGCGCTGTATCTACACAACAGAATACTATTCAGCTTTAAAAAGAAGGAAATTCTGCAACATGAGCCAACATGGGTGAACTTTAATCCCATTATGCTAAGTGAAAGAAGCCAGTCCCAGAAAGATAAGCATTGCATGACTCCACCTCTGTGAAGTATAGAAAATAGCCAAATTCAAAGAATCAAATAGTGGTTGCCAGGGGGTCCTGGCAGGGAAAAATGGGAATTGGTAAAGTTTCAGTCAGTAAGATGAGTGCGCTCTAGAGATTCACTGTACAGCACATTGTCTATAGTCAACAACATATTATACACTTAAAACTTTGCTGGGGGCAAATCTCCTGTGAAGTGTTCTTCACAATTAAACACACACACACACACATACACCCAAATTCACTATTTAATGGTTGACCACTCTGTGATGACTATTTTTATATGAAATAAGTAGTATTAACTCATCACGTATTTGGCTAATGAAATTTAGAGGTCAGTTACTTAATAATTTTCACCCAACCGGTGATGAGTAGAGACAATGTTTAATCCCTAAGGCCATCTATGGTGAACCACCTTACGTCCTTCAGAAATGGCTGCTGCTGAGAGAGCTAAAGTGTGATACAACCTATAGGATGGGGGAAGACGGTGAATGCTTAGGGAAGAGGACTGCTAACCAGAATTCAGGAGCTGTACTGCAGGTGGCAGGAGGAACGGAGTGGCAGATTATAACCCAAGAGCCAGACACATCTGAATGTGATGACTAATATCCACTGTCAAATGTCATTTAGTTCCCAAGTTGACATGGAGTAAGAGTGCATGTCATTCCCACACACAAGAGTATCAGTTACAGTAAGAGCAAAATACTACCATGGTGGGAGACGGTGGCTGGTGGTTGATTAGATTTGTCATTCTGATGTGCTCACTCTGGTAATAGGCTCAATTATGCCTCCCAAAGATTTCTCAAATATTATCTTGTGTGGTAAAAAGAACTTTGCAGATGTGACTTAATTAGCAATTTTGAGATGGGCAATTATCCTGGATAATCTTTGTGGGCCCTAAACATAATCACAAATGTCCTTATACTACATAAGTGCAAGGGAGAGAAAGAGACCCGCACAGAGGAGAAGGTTATGTGACCGAGGCAGAGAGTGATTTGAAGATGGCACTCTGTTGGCTTCAGAGATGAAGGAAGGGTTCTTTTTTTTTTTTTTTTTGAGATGAGTCTCGCTTTGTTGCCCTGGGTAGAGCGCTGTGACATCATAGCTCATAGCAATCTCAAACTTGGGCTCAAGCCATTCCCTTGTCTCAGCTTCCAAAGTAGCTGGGACTAAGGTGACCACCAGAATTGCCAGCTATTTTTAAAGACGGGGTCTCACTCTTTTTCAGACTGGTCTTGATCCACCCGCCTGGGCTTCCCAGAGTGCTGATTGCAGGCGTAAGCCATGGTGCACGAAGGAAGGGTTGTTGAAGCAAGGAATGAAGGGAGTGTGGCCTTGGAAGTTGGACAAGGCAAGTCCATGTATTCTTCTCTAGAGCATCTCCAGTCAAAATCCCAACAGGGGAGTGTGTGTGTGTGTGTATGTGTGAAAAACAAAATGCTACTGAACCAAGCAACAATGTGGATGAATTTCAAAAACATGCTGAGCAAAATAAGCATGTATATAATATGTAATAAGAACTAGATGATTACGTTATTATTATTATCATTATTAGGATAGATATATGCTTAGTGACAGGAATGTGGTTTCCTGTGGCTGAAGGGAGAGGCCAGTTGCAGAGGGCATGAGTCACTTTTTCAGAAGATAGCAATGTTCTGTATCTTGATTGTGATGATGATACACGAGTTTACACTTCTGTTAAATCTCATCGAACTATGGACCGAAAATGGACACAGTCAATAAAGCTGATTCTGGAAAAAGCCAAAAAAAGTTGATGAAGGGAAAAAGAAAAATGGATACAAGAGGCACAGGCATATGGCTCCCAAAACCGAAGTGTGGCACTGAAGAGTATTGGTTCTTCCCACAGAACGTGTCCTGCTATGGACTCCAGCTCACTACGAGGCTTTATAGCAGGTTTTGATCATGTTATTGGGATTCAACAATCTAGCTGGATCATTTTTCATCAGGACTAGGTTTTGGAAGGATTTATCTGGGATGTGAGTGCTACGGTCTAAATGTTTGTGTCCCTGGAAAGGAATGTATTGAAATCCTAACTCCCAAGGCTATGGTATTTAGAGGTGAGCCCTTTGAGGAGATGGCTCTATTATGAGTGGAGCCCTCATGAATGGGATTATTGCCCTTATAAAACAGGCCTAAGGATGCTGGGTGGCCTCTTCCACCATGTAAAAATACAGCAAGAAAGTGCCACAGGAAGAGGGCCTTCCCCAGACACTATATCCGCTGACCTTGAACTTTCCAGCCTGCACAATGGTGAGAAATAAATTTCTGTTATTTACAAGCCACCCAGTGTATGGTATTTTGTGATATCAGCCTGACAAAGACAAAGACAGTGGGTCTTCTTATACGTCAACCCGCATTGGAGTTTCACTTAACAAGGTCTACCCTGCTGCTATCTTCCTACAAACAGAAAGCCTGTCTTCATTTTGAAACAAGTTCAGATGAACCAGGCTTTCTCAACTCCAGTCATTCTAGCAGCTCACAGCAAATGATATGACATCAGGATGTACAAAGCAATAAAGACGCAATCCCTTATTTATGAAAATCATAATAAAAGTATTATTTAGTCAATGATACATATTGCTTCTCCTGAGACCCAGTAGGTTCTTTGGAAAATAACTCCCAATATATTCAAATTATCTCCTGGAATGATCCAAGACCCTAATTACAATGCACTGGGCTGAAACGTGTATTGCGCAAGGCTAAAGAGGTTGTGGGATGAGTTCATTCTTTCTTAACTTGAGGGAGGAATCCCTTAATCCTATAAGAATCAAATAAATTTTATAAACTTCCTCTCCCGATAAATGACCATTTGGAAATAGATTTGGGGAATTACTGGACCCTTAGAGCCCATACATATTAAATGATTTTTAAACATTCGTCTAGAAGGATTTGTCTATCTAACACGATAATCTCTGATTTTGCAATAATTGGCTGCTTTCTTTGCTCATACCGGTATTTTCACATAAATTAAGGGCTTTTAGAAGCAAGCAGTTTACACACATGGAACAAAAGAAGGAGACCAGAAACCCGTGACTTACCTTCCGTGGAAAATGTTCATTACCAGTGGGATAAGTTTCAAGGGACACATGCAGAGCGTCCTTACTAATGCATCATATATTTTATACCATTCCTTAGTAAAATTTTAGTGTAGCATTTTGTTTTTTCAGGATAAAAATTACTTTTATAAGACATGTTGGCAAATACGGGCCAAGAAAGTGCTCTAATTGCTTTTGGGCAAATGCAGTAGTATTATTTTTTCTTAAACATGTCTACTTTCATTTTCTACGTAATAGAAAACATAATGGAAACTGTCATGAATTATTCCGGGTGGTGAATAATTATCCAAACATGACCAAGTTCCAATATTTACTTAAATTTTAATTTGAACTGCTGTGGTAACTATTTCAAATTATGCTTAGCCAGATAGAAGGACGTATCTTGGAGGAAGAATGAAGGCCATTCGTTCCTTTGATTGCTTGTGACATTTTCAAGGAAAGGAATTCTAAGTTAAATGTTGTCTGGTCATCTTTTTGTTTTATGTCAAGAAAGTTAATTACATGTTGAGTCTCTATAATCTATAGTCTCATGTTATTTATTTTTAAAAATTAGTTTTATAGCATTTTTTTTTGAGACATAGAGTATGTCTATTGCCCCAGGGTAGAGTGCCATGTGGTGGTAGCTCACAGCAACCTCAGACACTTGGGTTCAAGTGATTCTCTTGCCTCAGCTTCCCAAGTAGCTGGGACTACAGGCACTCACCACAACACCCTGCTATTTTTATAGAGAGGGTCTCGAGCAGGCTGGTGTATAACTCCTGCACTCAGGCCATCCACCTGCCTCAGCCTCCCAGAGTGCTAGGATTAGTAGAGTCTTCTTACATATTCAATCTTAGATGTATTTTCCCTGCCATGATTTCAGTTGCTTCTGCCAGTTTAAATCCGGCAGAGTGGGAATTGGAGGTGTCTGTCCAGATGCAAGAACTAACCCTTCTGAACATGGAATTTAGTGCAAGTTGAGGCCCCTGCCCACCTTCCACCAGTTTTCTTCAATGCTGCCACTTATTTTTTGAGATTTTTCTTAGGATTTAAACCATAAGTAAAAATATCGTTGTCATACTCAGTGTAAGTATAGAAATGTCATTAAAACTACACTTGCTATTGTATGCCATTTGTTTTCTGTCTTTTCCACTCTTTAAAAGACTTACTTATGAAAAAATATACAATAAAAGAAAACATTTTGTTTTCTTCCTTGTGTCAGGCAGTGTGCTGGGCACTGAGGAGACATGATTGCAGAGACAAGGTCCCTGTCCTGAGGAAAAACAATCAGAAGAGAATGTGAAACTAAATAAATCAATTGCAGGATTGAAAGAGGTATGAGTACCGTGCAGCCTGCATTTGTGTTGAGCATGATTTGTTTCTGCCCTTGTTTGGCCTATTAAGAAATTCTCCTGGCTCAGCACCTGTGGCTCAAGTGGCTAAGGCGCCAGCCACATACACCTAAGGTGGTGGGTTCGAATCCAGCCCGGGCCCGCCAAACAACAATGACAGCTGCAACCAAAAAAAAAAAAATAGCTGGGCATTGTGGCAGGCGCCTGTAGTCCCAGCTACTTGGGAGGCTGAGGCAGGAGACTCTCTTGAGCCCAGGAGTTGGAGGTTGCTGTGAGTTGTGATGCCACAGCACTCTACCCAGGGTGACAG
>CAUYQV010189749.1:0-22887 GCA_963574575.1 Galagoides demidoff
CATAGCAACCTCCAACTCCTGGGCTCAAGTGAGTCTCCTGCCTCTGCCTCCCAAGTAGCTGGGACCACAGGCGCCCGCCACAACGCCCGGCCATTTTTTGGTTGCAGCCATCATTGTTTGGTGGGCCCAGGCTGGGGATTCAAACCTGCCACCTTAGGTGTACGTGGCTGGCACCTTAGCCGATTGAGCCACAGGCGCCGAGCCCCATTTGAAGTTTAAATAAAGTGACTAATTTGCTTTCTGGGCAAGTCCTTGGTTTCTTCTGTTAACACTTTGCTTTATGGGAGGAATCTGGAGGAACTAGATCAATATATGATCATTTTCATAGCTTGTTTTCTTCAGAATAGTTTTATGATTTTCATGTCTGTTGATGGATTTTTTTATCTAATTATTTGTTTTTATAATTTTGTTAAAGATCTCAGGAAACAGGCTCGACAGCTAGAAAATGAACTTGACCTGAAACTGGTTTCCTTCAGTAAACTATGTACAAGTTACAGTCACAGCAATGCCAGAGATGGAAGACGCGACAGGTATAGGTACTACCATATTCTGTCTCTTATGCCTTAAACTATATAATGTTTTTAAAGCACTAAAAAGTAAACCAAAATATATGACCTCTGTAACTTGGTCTGTTGATGAATTTTTGATGTTTTATTTTCTTTGTCATTGATTGTTTTAATTTTGGCTTATTAGTATTGCCTTATTAAAATTATTTCCAATTCTTGACACTAGTATTTATTTGGATTTCTTAGACAAAGATTGTGACTGTGTCAGGACACTGCTGGGGCTTAAAAATGAGTTTGTATCAAAAATAATTAGTTTCTGATTCAGCCATTGTAAGGAAATGTGGGTTTCTTATTGCTATATAGATTTGAGGAACTACCCAAGTCAAAGTATACATACTGCTATTCTGGTGTTTATTCTATTAGAATGAATCTAATGCATTCAGGGCAGTGGTGTACCCTTGCTATTAACCATTGAAGCTGCTTTTAATTTTTGGTGCTATTTTGAGAAACTAGCATATTACTATATTGAAAAATAAATTCTTAGGCAGTGACTGTGGCTCAGTGAGTAGGGCGCCAACCCCATATACTGAGGCTGGCGGGTTCAAACCCAGCCCTGGCCAAACTGCAACAAAAAATAGCTGGATGTTGTGGCAGGAGGCTGAGGCAAGAGAATCAGAAAGGCTACTCGGGAAGCTGAGGCAAGAGAATCGCCTAAGCCCAGGAGTTGGAGGTTGCTGTGTGCTGTGTGACGCCACGGCACTCTACCCAAGGTGATAAAGTGAGACTCTGTCTCTATAAAAAAAAAAAAAAAAAAGGAAAGAAAAAGAAATTCTTGTTTTTGATTCTTTTGCTCTCTTTAAGTCATCTGCTTATAAAAAATATTTACAGATATTTAAGACACTTAGAAAGGATAAAGAGCAACATAGTGGACCCCCATGTACCTATCTTCCATTTTAAGAAATGATTATTACTGACCAGCACCCATGGCTCAGTGAGTAGAGTGCTGGCCACATACATGGAACCTGGTGGGTTCGAGCCCGGCCTGGGCCTGCTAGATAATGATGACAACTACAACAAAAATAGCCAGGTTTTGTGGCGGGCGCCTGTAGTCCCAGCCACTCAGGAGGCTGAGGCAGGAGAATCACTTAAGCCCAAGGGTTTGGGATTTCTGTGAGCTATTATGCCATGGCACTCTACCAAGGGCAACATAGGGAGACTATGTCTCAAAAAAAAAAAAAAGAAAAAAAGGAATGATTATTACAGATTCTGTCGAAGCCCCATATGACATCCCACTTTCTCCCTCCTCACCATATGTTTTTTCTACATACGTTTGTATTCCTAAGCAATTAATAGTACCCTACTATAGTTATCTTATCTTACAACTTTTATTTTTTCACCATATGTTTTTTCTACATATGTTTGTATTCCTAAGCAATTAATAGTATCCTACTATAGTTATCTTACAACTTTTTTGTTGAACAATATTTTTGAAATTCAGCTTTGGATACATTTGGATTCTGTTGAAGCCCCTTATGACATCCCACTTTTCTCCCTCCTCACCATATGTTTTTTTCTACATATGTTTGTATTCCTAAGCCATTAATAATATCCTACTGTAATTATCTTACAACTTTTTTGTTGAACAATATTTTTGAAATTCAGCTTTGGATACATTTAACTCTGGTATATTCACTTGCTCTATGTGGTATTACATTGTATGACTATTATAGTTTAATCATTTGATGGACGGACATTGTTTCTAATCTTTGCTAACTAACAATAACAATGATTTTAATAGTTGACAGAGTATTTACTGTATGTCACATACTGTTGTAAGAGCTTTATATACATACTACTGGAAACATACTGTGTTTCCATATACCTGGTAGTGAAATTGCTGATAGAGTTGCTAGATGTCATTCCACACTTATTTTACATACTTTTCAGCTGTGAATACATTGGTGATACATGGGATACTTTTCAGCTAATGATAAAAACAACAGAAACAGCTTGGATATTAACCTAGGTCTTTCTGTCTCCAGAGCCTACACTCTATACCCTACTATATTTTTGCACATTCCAGCAGAAGGCTTGTTTCAACGTGATAGCCAAAGTATCATTTCTTTTTAATAAGGGCTCATTGGTTGTAAAGATAGCAGGGCCAACATATTGACTCTAGGACCTAAAAATAAATTATTAATTAGTGTGTTTCATAGATTTCATGCAGTGTATTGCATTGGACTCATCTTTATTTAGCAAATAAAGAGAATAAGGAATGTTCTTTTCTTTCTTTCTTTTTTTGAGACAGTCTCAAGCTATATTGCGCTGGGTAGAGTGCTATGGTGTCACAGCTCACAGCAACTTCAAACTCTTGGGCTTAAGCGATTCTCCTGCCTCAGCCTCCCAAGTAGCTGGGACTACAGGCACCCACCAAAACACCTGGCTATTTTGTTGTTGTTGTTGCGGTTGTCATTGTTGTTTTAGCAGGCTCTAGCCAGGTTCAAACCCGCCAGTCTTGTTGTATGTGGCCGGTGCCCTACCCATTGAGCACAGGTACTGCCCTGGAAAGCATTTTTCTATGTTACCTCTGTTTCATGAACTTAATACTTTTGTTACTCCCCTTTTGGTTTGGGGGGGGGGGGGTTTGAGACACAATCTTAATCCATCTCCCTGGTTAGAGTGCTGTGGCATCATAATAGTTCATAGCAACCTCAAATTCTTGGGGTGGAGCAATCCTCTTGCCTCAGCCTCTGAGTAGTTGGGACTACAGACATGTACCACAATGCCTGGCTAGTTTTTCTATTTTTAGTAGAGATGAGGTCTCGCTCTTGCTCAG
This sequence comes from Galagoides demidoff, assembly GCA_963574575.1. Classification (NCBI taxonomy): domain Eukaryota; kingdom Metazoa; phylum Chordata; class Mammalia; order Primates; family Galagidae; genus Galagoides; species Galagoides demidoff. The sequence continues at coordinate 3,343 of CAUYQV010189749.1, forward strand.
GCTGGTCTCAAACTCCTGAGTTCAGGCAGTGTACCCATCTTGGCCTCCCAGAGTGCTAGGATTATAGGCTTGAGTCACTGCACCTGGCCTTGTTACTCTTTTAAAGGAAAAAACTATCTTAAAAACATTCTCTAAGAAATTCTACTATAAGTTGGGACTGATTTTATAATATTATTTCAGGTTAACTGTCCCTTTAAATAAAACACCTAAAGCCAGGAGGATCAAGATCCAACACATATTCTGAAGTGTTTTGTTTGATGCTCGGGTTGGAAGCATATCACAATGGGTAAACAAAGCAATGATCAGACTTTTTTCTTTCAGGAATTTTTTTTTCTTTCATTTTTTGTATTCTGAGAATTTCAAGGCCTGTGAATCAGCACATACCTACAAAATGCATTAAATGTAACTGAATTATAGTATTATGGAGAATGAGTTTTTGGCCATTTCCCTTGGCTTATATAATGATGAATATGGAATAGCCAGTAGTAGAGGTTGTACTCTCATTCATTCTATCAACAAATATTTACTGAGCATCATCCGTATCCCAGGCACAGTACTAGGTATAAGGCATGTGTCTATGAGTAAGACAGAGGCAGTTTCTCCCATCATGGAGCTTTTATTCTTTTTGTTGGCCCATTGTTGTTTTTCACATAACTGGTGGGGAGGATCTGTATTAGTAGGATACAGAGCATTTTTGCCTTTGCTTGTCCTAGGAAATAACTATAGCTCCTTGGGTTGCTGTTAACAAATAATGAAGAACTAGATATTTTGATGTCACATTTTAGGGCAAATAAATTAAAATATTTCAAGAAGAAATAAAACTTCAGACCTAATTAAACATCTCAAAATAAAAATACTCCTTACTTGCTACTTTTTGGTTATTTTACTACTAGTAGCTATTACTGTGGAATTAAATATAGGGAGAGGAAATAGTGGTAGGTAAGGTACTTTTTGATATTGAACTGATGGTTTGGCTCAGCGCCTGTGGCTAAAGTGGCTAAGGCGCCAGCCACATATACCTAAGGTGGCGGGTTTGAATCCAGCCCGGGCCCACCAAAACAACAATGACAGCTGCAACCAAAAAAATAGCAGGACGTTGTGGCAGGCACCTGTGGTCCCAGCTACTTGGGAGGCTGAGGCAGGAGACTCACTTGAGCCAGGAGTTGGAGGTTGCTGTGCACTCTGATGCTATGGCACTCTACCCAGGGGGATAGCTTGAGGCTCTGTCTCAAAAACAAAAAACAAAAAAAACCTGATGGTTTAATCTGTTTCATTTGCCACCCTCAAGCACTGTCACAGGGTAAAATGAAGTTGTCAAGTAAAGACTGTAGGGCATAGTCAATGCCTGGGCATTCATTTATTTGTGTCTAATATAACTCAGATTTATATTGAGGTGCTCATACAATAATACATACCATCTCGGGACCTGATTTAGGTTACTAGTTTTTCAAAAGAGGCAAAAGAAACCTTTAGGCCATGTAGTTTTTAGAATTAGAATCTGTTAAACATAAGTTATACTTGTAAAAAGTTATATTTTTAACTGGCTATTCAGATATAGGAAGACAATTCAACACATTTGTGTGTGTGTAACAAAAAGATGATTGCATATGTATCAGTAGAAATGTAGAGGATTAGTATTTTTTTTTTTTTTTGAGACGGAGCCTCAAGCTATCCCCGTGGGTAGAGTGCCATGACATCACAGCTCATAGCAACCTCCAACTCCTGGGCTCAAGTGAGTCTCCTGCCTCCGCCTCCCAAGTAGCTGGGACTACAGGCGCCTGCCACAACGCCCGGCCATTTTTTTTTGGTTGCAGCCATCATTGTTGTTTGGCGGGCCCAGGCTGGGGATTTGAACCCGCCACCTTAGGTGTACGTAGCTGGCACCTTAGCCGATTGAGCCACAGGTGCCGAGCCGAGGATTAGTATTAAAATATGCTCAGCTTGGTGTGTGTGTGTGTATGTACACACACACATATATATATATAGAGAGAGAGAGAGAGAGAATGTAAAGCCAGTTCCTATATTCAATAGCTTATTATCTAATCTGTGGATCTATTAAATTTCAGTTTTATTTCTGAGTCAGAGTCAAGGAAAGAAGAGCAAACTTAAAGTCTAAAGGACCATATTTCCTTTGGGGTAAAAATGTAAAAGATTATTCCTTTCAGACCCCATAGCATGATCTATAATTCATTTTATGGCTTCTCTTATATGTTGAGTATCATAAATAATTTTAATTAACATAATTTGTTATTTTAGACTCAGTTTAATTGAACCCTGCTATAACTTTAGTTACTTTCTACCATTTAGAAAACATAGAATTTGGAATTTCTTTATGTTTTTAATGTTTTATTAAAACATAAAACATTTATCAATGTCTTACTCAATTATGTTTTATACTAAATTTAATATTGTAGGACATTCATGATCTTTATAGAAAAACTTCTATAAAATCATAATTTCTTAAGAAATAGAATGTCTAGGCTTGGCGCCCGTAGCACAGTGGTTATGGCGTCAGCCACATACACCTAGGCTGGTGGGTTTGAACCTGGCGAGAGCCAGCTAAACAACAATGACAGCTGCAACAAAAAATACCTGGGCACCGTGGCAGGCACCTGTAGTCTCGGCTACCTGGGATGCTGAGGCAAGAGAATCCCTTAAGCTCCAGAGTTTGAGGTGCTGTGAGCTGTGACACCATGGCACTCTGCTGAGGACAACATAGTGAGACTGTCTCAAAAAAAGGAAAGAAATAGAATGTCTAGGGTTTTACTTGACCTCTTCAAGAATAATTACCTTGTTATTTTAAGAATATTTTAAAGGACTGTATTTGAGTAATGGATTCCCTTTAACTGAACTTCTCTTTAGTTCTGACACAACACCCCTTTTGAATGGATCAAGCCAGGACAGAATGTTTGAGACAATGGCAATTGAGATTGAACAACTACTGGCAAGGGTAAGTACTTTCTGTCAAATGGCTATTTTGCTAATAACTGTGTATTTGCTGTATATGGAACTGGATTATACTAAAACAGACATGTTTATTGATAGCACCCATTCGTTCAAGATAGTGTGCCTCTCCAGGCTACATGAATTATGATTACAGCCATTTATAGGAAAATGCTGAATCTTTGCCTGCCGTCTTACTGTTTTTGCTGTTAGCTAAAAGGGCATTTAGGCAAATAATTTGCTTTGTTATTTAGAGTGCTTTCTAAAATATTTTATTTTATTTCATTTTATTTTTTTCTTTCTAGCTCACAGGGGTAAATGATAAAATGGCAGAGTATACCAACAGTGCAGGTGTGCCCTCCTTGAATGCAGCATTAATGCATACATTGCAGCGACATAGAGACATATTGCAGGTAATATACTGGGCTGGGACTTTTATGTTGTTACAGGGTTTGTTGTTGTTTCTAAATTCCTGGATAAGACATGTGCACATGTATTTAAAAGAACAAAGAGAAAAAATTACTGTGAAAATAAATGCCATGCTTTGGAAAAAATTTTTTTTGGTCAGAGTTATAAAGTTCTGAAAATGTCTAAGAGATCTTGCTTTTTCCCGGAGAAGTTGAGTAATATTGGTCATTAGCTAAATATATTTCTGATCTGGTAAACCTAGCTCATTAGTTGTAAAAGTAAAATAACCACTGGTCATGCATAAGCAATAACATGGTGATTTAGAAAGTGTTTTTTTGTTTTTTGTTTTTTTGTGAGACAGTCTCAAACTGTCGCCCTGGGTAGAGTGCTATGGCATCGTAGCTCACAGCAACCTCCAGCTCGGACTCAAGCAATCCTTTTGCCTCAGTTTTTCTATTTTAGTAGAGATGGGGTTTCACTTTTGCTCAGGCTGGTCTTGGCTACCCACCTTGGCTTCCCAAAATGGTAGGATTACAGGCGTAAGCCACCGCACTAGGCTAGAAAGTGTGTTTTTATCAAGCTCTGAAAATAACATGAAAGGAGAATAATTTACTGTATTTTGTATATTTGAGAACATATTAAAAGTATATATACCGATAAAACTAAATAAACTCTTAGACATTTACATGGGAGGGAGGTGTTAAAAATAAGGTAGTACAAATAAGAAGGCAAGTACTTTTAATATTGAGAAAATTCAGCAACCATTTCTAATTTTAAAAACATTTTAGAAATAGTAATAGAAAGAGACTATCTAATGCAAAAATGTGTATATTGAATTAAAAGCTAACATCATATTTAATGGTAAAACACTAAAAACATTGCCATTGAAGAAAAAACAAGTATATCCATGATAACCACAAATGTTCACTGTTGTTGTAGAAGTTCTTTGTGGTGTAGTTAGATGATAAAAAGAAATGAAATTATTTGCATCAGGAAGGAAGAGGCAAAATTTCTTCTATTTACTATGTACTCAGCTAAGATTATATGCCTAGTACACCTTAGGGTAATTAACTGAAAAAAATAAATATTAGAAACACTTAGTTAGATGGTAGATTAAAAAGCAAGTAGAATTTTTCTATATACAAAGAATAACCTGTTAGAAAATATAATGGAAGAAACTATGAAATCCTTGAGTACAAATTTAATAAGAAGTATGTAGGCCAGGCACAGTGACTCACACCTATAATCCTAGCACTCTGGGAGGCCATGGCAGAGAAATTGTCTTAAGCTCAAGAGTTTGCAACCAGCCTGAGCAAAACGAGATCCTATTTTGATCATGGATGTACTTGAATTTTCTTCAGTGGGAATGTTTTTAGTGTTTTACCATTAAATATGATGTTAGCTTTTAATTTAAAATAGATAAACTAGTCCCAGCTACTCTGGAAACTGAGATAAAAGGATCCCTTGACCCCAAGAGTTTGAGATTGCCGTGAGCTATGATGCCACCACACTCTACCCAGGGTGACTGAGTGAGACTCTGTCTTAAAAAAAAAAAAAAAAAAAAAAGTGCAGAATTTATAGGTGTAAAATTCTACCTGAAGACAGAGAAGAAGGTTGAAGTAAAGGAAAGACTAACTCTGCTTTTGGATGAAGCTATTTCCTTCTAAATCAACCCATAAGTAGAATGTTATCACAATGAAATTGAGGGAGTTGTTTGTTTCATTCTTTAAAAAAAATGACATAGTAACAAAAGAGTTCATTTGGAATTATAGACATACAAGAACAACCAAGAAAAACAAAAAAAAATCTGAAAATGAAGATAGATAGTAAAGAGGGCCTGATCCTACCAGATCTTGATGTGTTAAAAAGCTAGAATAGTTAAGGCAGTTCGATTCTAGAGGAAAAAATATATCAATAGAACAAAGTACATATATAGACCCAAATATGCATAGAAATTTAGTTTCTGACAAATGTGGTATTTTAAATCAGTGGGGGCAAAGAGAAATTATATAATAAATGTAACTGTAACAATTGGCTAATTATTCAGGGAGAAAGAAACAACTTCAATCTCAGTCTTCATATCCAGAATAAATTCCAAATGGATCAAAAATTATGTGTAGAAAAAAAAGGATGCAAGAAATTTATAAATTTGTAAGTAGTAAAGTACTTTTGAATCAAAACTTGATACCAAAAACTATAATATAAAAACAACTAGTATACATAGAAATAAGAAAAAGACAATAGGAAAATGGCCAAAGGGTATGAACTTGCTTACCAAAAAATGAGTAACCAAAACCATAAAAAGGTGCTCAGCCATATTCCTGAATAAAAATGTACATATCAAAATGAGATATAATTTATCATCTGTCAGATTAGCAAATGTTGAAACATTTACATGGGTTATTACAAAAGTTTAGAGAGACACAAAAATCAAGAAATGTAAAATCTGCGCTGACAGATACAAATGAAGCCCTCCCAGCAATAGTGACAGAGCAAGTTGAATTAAAATAGATGCTGTCGACTGTGTTTCTTAGAGTAAGAAAATGGACCATAACATAGTCTGTCTCAAAACTTGCAGACTATGTGTAGTGACCCACACATAATCCATTATTGACAAAAGTAAAGAAAAATGGGCACTCATCTATTGTTGGCTGGAACTTAAGTTGGATTAGTCTTTACAGAAGGTAGTTTAGCACTCGGAATGTAAATGTAAGTTTCTTTGATCCAGTTATTTTATTGCTAGGTATTTACTTTTTAAATACACTTTTTAGAAAAAGAATTCAGTAGAATATATGTGTAAGAATGTTCATTGCAGCTTTGTGGTTTTTTGTTTTGTTTTGTTTTTTTCCTTTCTTTTTCAAATCAAGTTGCTTGTTGCTTGGGATAGGGTACAGTAGTCTCATCATAGCTCACTGCAACCTCAGATTCCTGAGCTCAACCACTTCTCCTCCCAAGTAGCTCAAGTATCTGGGACTGCAGGCATGTGCCACCATGCCCAGCTAATGTTTCTACTTTTTTTTTTTTTTTTTTTGGAGACAGAGTCTTAAGCTATACCCCTGGGTAGAGTGCTGTAGCATCACAGCTCACAGCAACCTCCAACTCCTGGGCTCAAGCGAGTCTCTTGCCTCAGCCTCCCAAGTAGCTGGGACCACAGGCGCCTGCCACAACGCCTAGCTATTTTTTGTTTGCAACCGTCATTGTTGTTTTGGCAGGCCAGGCTGGATTTGAACCTGCCACCCTAGGTGTATGTGGCTGGCGCCTTAGCCACTTGAGCCACAGGCGCTGAGCCATAATGTTTCTACTTTTTATAGTGACAAGGTCTCATTATGTTGCTTAGGCTGGCCTTGAACTTTTGCCCTCAAGTGAATTTTCCATCTTGGCTTCTCAAAGTTCTAGGATTGAAGCATGAGCCACCACACCTGGCTGTAGCATTTTTTAATAGCAAGAAAATGAAAGCAACTAAAATGTTTATCAAGAGATAATTTATTAATTTAGGATAGTAATAAGGTAATGTTATATACAGCTGTTTAAAAAAAGGTATAGATTTCTATTTGCTATTGTGAAAAGATAGCTTGGAGTTTTTCCTTACTACAAAAAGTAAAGTGTACATCAGAATGTAAGTATGATTTATTTGGCAAAAATGAAAGAATTAATAGATAAGTTTACATGCAAAAACATTTTGTGAGGCTCCATGCCTGTAGCTCAATGGTTAGGGGACTGGCCACATACACTGAGGCTTGCATGTTCAAACCTGGCCAGGGCCAGCTGAACAACAATGACAGCTGCAACAAAGAAATGGCCAGGCATTGTGGTGGGTGCTTGTAGTCCCAGCTACTTGGGAGGCTGAGGCAAGAGAATCACCTAAGCCCAAGACTTTGAGGTTGCTGTGAGCTATGATTCATGGCACGCTACAGAGGGTGACATAATACGACTCTGTCTCAAAAAAGAAAACAAAACAAAACATTGTGTGAAAGTAAATACTGAAACATAAGAATAGTTACAAGCTGTGGAGAAGAGTGTTTTGTTTTGTCTTTATTTCTTTTGATGCTCTTTTAATATTCTTCCCATATTTATGTGTTATTTTTGTTTTTAAAAAGTCAGTAGGGTGGCTTGGCGCCTATGGCTCAATCGGCTAAGGCGCCAGCCACATACACCTAAGGTGGCAGTTTCGAATCCCCAGCCCAGGCCCACCAAACAACAATGATGGCTGAAACCAAAAAATGACCAGGCGTTGTGGCGGGCGCCTGTGGTCCCAGCTACTTGGGAGGCAGAGGCAGGAGACTCGCTTGAGCCCAGGAGTTGGAGGTTGCTGTGAGCTGAGATGCCATGGCACTCTACCCAGGGGGATAGTTTGAGGCTCTGTCTCAAAAAAAAAAAAAAAAAGTTAGTAGGGAAAGCAAGGTTCAGTGGCTCACACCTGTAATCCCAGCACTCTGAAAGGCCAAGGCGGGTGTATTGCCTGAGCTCACAAGTTTGAGACCAACTTGAGCAAGAGTGAGACCCCATCTCTAAAAAGTTGCTGGGTGCTGTGGTGGGCACCTGTAGTCCCAGCGACCTGGGGGGCTAAGGCAAGAGAATCACTTGAGCCCAAGAGTTTGAGGTTGCTGTGAGCTGTGACACTACGGCACTCTACTGAGGGTGACTAACTGAAACTCTGTCTCAAAAAAAAAAATAAGGGCAGCATCTGACTCAGTGGGTAGGCACCAGCCCCATATACCTAGTGTGGTGGGTTCAAGCCTGGCCCCAGCCAAACTGCAACAAAAAAATAGCCGGCGTTGTGGCAAGCACCTGTAGTCCCAGCCACTCGGGAGGCTGAGGCAAGAGAATCACCTAAGCCCAGGAGTTGAAGGTGGCTGTGAGCTGTGTGACGTCACGGCACTCTACTGAGGGCAACAACGTGAGACTGTCTCTACAAAAAAAAAAGTTACCAGGGGTTCTCTGAAAGATTGGATTTTTATTTTTATTTTTTGTCTTTTCTGAATTTTAAAAAAGTGATAATTCTTTTTTTTTCTTTTTGAGACAGAGTCTCAAGCTTTCGCCCTGGGTGGAGTGCTGTGGCATCACAGCTCACAGCAACCTCTAACTCCTGGGCTCAAACGATTCTCCTGCCTCTGCCTCCCAAGTAGTTGGGACTCCAGGCGCCCGCCACAATGCCCGGCTATTTTTTTGTTGTTGTTGCAGCCATCATTGATGTTTGGCGGACTCAGGCTGGATTCGAACCCGCTAGCTCAGGTGTATGTGGCTGGCGCTGAACCATGAATTCTTAGTATCTTTTTTAAATGCAGTGGTAAAAATAAAGGAAAAATTTTAAAGATTATTTTGTTCTTTATAATTTTCTTGGTTCTGTTCTTTTTTTTATTATTATTAGTTTAGGAATTAAATTTTTATGTAAGCTCCGAAGGATGCAATTTGAAAATAAGCCACATTAGGTATGCTATTGAGTAGAAAGAGCCTTCCAAGTTTTATCCTAGGATACTTGAAGACATTTTATCTTAGAATTTTTTCTTTATAACTCTGCCTTATAAAGTACTAGGAGACAGAAAGGATAGTGACTTCATTGTACTGTACCCTAGCACTGAATTGTTTTCATTGAAAAAAAGTTGGTTGCTCTTTAGGAAAGTAATTACAAAGTTATTTTTACCTTTTGACAATTTGATTTCTAAATAGCAGTTTTCTTGATAGACATTTACAATGTGATGATAATACTTAACTGCTTTGATGAGATAAAAATACATTATTAGCTTATTTTGAGATTCGATTTGATTTATTGCAGGATTATACACATGAATTCCATAAAACCAAAGCAAACTTTATGGCAATACGGGAAAGAGAAAATCTCATGGGATCAGTACGAAAAGATATTGAGTAAGTTCCCTTTTTATTATTTTGTAGAATATTTATTAAGATTTACCTTTAGAACATGTCTGTGGTTAATGGCAAATAGAGTTACAAAATCATGACTTAGATTTTGGGGTTTCTAATTTCTATCTTACTGTTCTTTGAACGTTCTGCTATGATACCATCCTAATCTCCTATGCCAGCTTGATCTTTTGTTTCCCTGAGTTTTATCATTCGCTCCTGCCAGCTTGACTTGTTTTAATTCAAGATGCAGCTTAGATGATACCTTCACGAGTTCTCTAATCTCTTACCATCCATCCCTTACCAATAATTGAAGTTCTCCATATTTCCTTTCCCAATTACCACCTCTCCCCCATCCCTCTCCCTTCTCCTAACATATATTCAGGCAGCTATCAATACAGCCTTGACTTCATTGAAATTCTGAAATGTGTGGGGTTTTTTATAGATTTAATACAAACTCATAACCTTCATCACATTATTTGACCCCGGGCATTTTAATGCTGACCTTGATCTGTAATTTTTTTTTTTTTCTTTTGAGACAGAGCCTCAAGCTATCCCCCTAAGTAGAGTGCCATGGCATCACAGCTCACAGCAACCTCCAACTCCTGGGCTCAAGTGAGTCTCCTGCCTCAGCCTCCCAAGTAGCTGGGACCACAGGCGCCAGTTAATTTTTGGTTGCAGCCGTCATTGTTGTTTGGCGGGCTGGGCTGGATTTAAACCTGCCACCTTAGATGTATGTGGCTGGCGCCTTAGCCACTTGAGCCACAGGCACCGAGCCGACCTGCTTTGTTTTTGACCTGGGCCATTTTGTCCATCTTTAGGTAACCTGTTGATCCCCCTCTCCTGGGAGATCATCATACTGCCACAAACTTAGTGGGATACTTGGTGGACATCACTCACAATAATCCAGAACCCCTGGACTCAAGAGATCCTCCCTCCTCAGCTTTCTGAGTAGCCGGGACTACAGGCATGCGCCATGATGCCCACCCATCTCTCTCTCTCTTTTTTTTTTTTTTTTTGAGACAGAGTCTCACTACATTGCCCTCGGTAGAGTGCCATAGCATCACAGCTCACAGCAACTTCAAACTCTTGGGCTTAAGAGATTCTGTTGCCTCAGCCTCCCAAGTAGCTGGGACTACAGGCACCTGCCACAACGCCCAGCGATGTTTTGGTTGCAGTTGCCACTGTTGTTTAGCAGGCCTGGGCCAGGCTCAAACCCGCCAGTTTTGGTGTATGTGGCTGGCACCCCACTCACTGAGCTACAGGTGCCAAGCCCCATCTCACATTTTTAAATCATTTGCTTTTGCCGTTATCCCCTCATAATCCTCAGTTTGTTTCTTCTCAATAGGACCATTCCTATTAGTATAAAACATGATGTAATCATGGCCATGATTAGACACCAGACTCTTCCTTGACTTAGTCCTTTTCTAATTGCTACATCTCTCACTCAGTGTTAGAGAAAAACTCTTCAAAAACCTTTCCTCACCCAGCTGTTTCTCATCCCTTCCCTTCCATTTTTTCTTCACACAAGTCAAGTCTTTATCCCCATCATTCTCTGGAGCTACACATGTCAAGGTCACCATTAACTGCCGTCTTGCCAAATCCTCTAAGCAGTGCTTAGTTTTCACCCTACTATCCCTGTCCCTGGCGTTTGACAGAGGAGAACTTTATAGAAAGTGGTTTAGAGTGGAGCCAAAAACCTGGGCACTAAACTTCTACTGTTCCCCCTCCCTTGAGAGGGAGGTATAGTCTTGCTATTTATAAAGACTGGTTTTTCTTCACCACTTTCCTGCCATTTCTCCTTTCTCTCTCTCTCTCTTTAAGACAGAGTCTCAATCTGTTGCCTGACCTAGAGTACATTGGCATCATCATAGCTCACAGCAGCTTCAAACTCTCAGGCTCAAGCAATCCTTCCGCCTCAGTCTCCCAAGTAGCTGGGACTGTAGGTGCCCACCATCACACTGAGCTACTTTTTCTATTTTTTTAGTAACAGAGTCTTACTCTTGCTTAGGCTGGTCTCAAACTCCTGGCCTCAAGAGATCCTCCTGCCTAGGCCTCTTGGAATGCTAGGATTTCAGACATGAGCCTGCAGGCCCAGCACTTTCCCTTCTTGATGCTGAAGGCTCCATGACCCTAGACTAGGCTCTCACCTCCTCTGTACCTATTCTTTTCTAAGATGACCTCATCCAGTCTGATAGCTTTAAATAATGGTCATATTTTGATGCCTTCTAAATCTATGGCTCCAAATCTAACACCTCTCTCATCTCCCCTAAGAAAATCCAGCCACCTTCTTAACATTTGCACTTTGGTATCTATTAGGTCACTCAGTTTAACACACCCAATTCAGCATCCCTTATTTCCTCCAGTTCTCTCTCTCTCTCTCAAAACCTGAGCTTCCTCACTCTCTCCTGAATCAGCTAATGTCACCACCAATCATCCCAATGTTCAGGTTGAGTCCTGCCAAAAGCTGAGAGTTGTTCTTCACGTCTCTCTCCCTCACCATCTCCATCACCTTCTCCCCCATTCAATCCATCAGCATCTCTCATTATGCTACATTCAGTATATTTCCTGGGTCTGATCACCCCTCATGTGTTCCTGGAACCTCAGTGAGTCAGAGCTTCTCCTAGAAATAGATTCCTATCTGACAGTCTATTAGCTACTTAGCAGCTGGAGTGGCCTTGTAAAATCCTAAAGAAGCTCGTATCACATCCTTGCTTGAGACCTTTCAGGGCTTTCTGTTGCATCTGTAAGAGGCAAACCTCTCACCATGACTTCTGCACCAACACCACAGAACTTAGCCTGCGTTGCCCACAAGGCCTCCTAAGAGCTTTTGAAGCACTCAGTGCCTAAGCATTAACCTCGGAAATTCTGGCTGAGTTATTTTGGATGGTGTCTAGGCATCAGCACTATTTTTTTTAAAGACAGAGTCTCACTTTGTTGCCCTCAGTAGAGTGCTGTGGCACTCTACACACAGCTCACAGCAACCTCCAGCTCTTGGGCTTAGGCAATTCTCTTGCCTCAGCCTCCCGAGTAGCTGAAACTATAGGCGCCTGCCACAATGCTGGGCTATGTTTTTTGTTGTTGTTGCTCTTTGGTCAGGGAGCCAAGTTCGAACCTGCCACCCTGTGTATATTGGGCCCGCACCCTACTCACTGAGCCACAGGCGCCACCCCATAGGCATCAGCATTTTGAAGTATATTTTAACTCTTTATTTTGAAATAATTTCAAATGTACAGGACAGGTGAAGAAATACTACAAAAATCTGTATACCCTTTACCCAGATTCCCCAATTGTTAATATTTTACCACATTATCCTATTATTCTTTCTCCACACACACACACAACACCACATCACACTTCTTCCCCCTTTGGTACCATTTGAGGATAATTTGCAGATGTGATGAACCATTACCTATTAATACTTCAATGTGAATTTCCTAAAAGCAAGGTCATTCTCTACTCAGCCTTAGTGCTACTGTCCATCAGGAAATGAATAATGATTTGATATTATCACCTCATTCACAAACCCCATTCAAATTGTCCCAGTAATTTCCATCATAGGTCCAAGATCCAACCCAGGGTGACATGGTGGGTTTAGTTAGCGTCTGTCAATCGATTATATTCCTTAGACTTTCTTTGTCTTTCATTAACCTGTCATTTTGAAAAAATATAGGTTACTAACAATTTAATTGTTCCTGGTTTGGGTTAGTCTGATATTTCTTCAAAATTTATTCTTTTTTTTTTTTTTTGGAAAGGACTATTATAGAAGTAATTGTGTATTTTTCTCACTGTATCACATCAGAAGCACAGAACTTGTGCCTCACTATTGATGATAACATTTGTGCTAATGTGATAGTTGCCAGGTTTCTGCACTATAAAGTTAATTCATGTATACTTTATGTTCATGGATTAATAAATAATTAATAAGTACTCCGCAGCAATATACGATTTAAGACTTTGACTATAAGGTAGAACTTTTCTTTCTCCCCATTTATTCACTCATGTATTTATTTATTTATTTCTTGCCGGGGTAGGGGAGAAATAGGAATTGCACTTTTAAATTTATTTTATTGTTTTAAATTTCAGGTTAATGTGAGGGTACAAGCAACCAGATCACAATTTTTGAATTTGTTAGGTAGCTATAATACCTCTAATAGCTATGTCCTGTACCCAAAAGGTGTGCCATATACCCCTACATTGTGCCCATTCAGTGGGGAGCACAGCAAACCGCCTTCCCTCGTCCCTCACCCCCAACTTGAATTGAAATGAATTTTCCTCCCATGTGAGTGTGAATTAGATCATCTACTGGCTTCATATTAGTGTTGAGTACATTGGAATTGGATATTTGCTCTTCCATTCTTTTTTTTTTTTTTTTTTTTTTTTTTGCAGTTTTTGGCCAGGGCTGGGTTTGAACCTGCCACCTTGGGCATATGGGGCCGGTGCCCTACTCCTTGAGCCACAGGTGCTGCCCTGCTCTTCCATTCTTGTGATTCACATATTCATTTCTATCTCAATGTGTTCATGTATGCCTTCTTTACTCTGAGGTTCAATCTATAACTATTATTATTATAAACAGTGAAATATCAGCCCAAATTTGCTCAGGTCTGGCCACTGGGAGTTCCTTCCAGCTGACTCCTGTGTGTGAGACATACACCCTTCAATCTTTGAGCTCATCCTTATTCTCTGGCACAACTAGATGCTCCAGACTCATCTTGGATTTTCCCTGCTTCAGCCCTAAAGATAGCCACGTTTTATTTAGAAATCACTGCTACCAGCGTGTCATTCTACCCAAGGACCTTTCACGAGGAGCCTGAGTGACAATCTGTTTTACTGCTACATTTCTTCATTTTGCCTGCTGATACCTCTAAGATTGCTCTTAGTGCCCAGTAGCTCCCATTTATTCCAGTTTCAGCCTTCTCCACACTGTTGTCCAGCAGCCTGAATGGTGTGGACCAGAATGATCAGTGCCACAGTCCTCTGAGTGGGTTCAGGCAGTGAGGAGCCCCGGCAAGAAAGGGGGAGGAAGAGGAGAGCAAAGTCGGGCTGCCTACTCTCCTGACCCCTCCTGCAAGGCCTCCTTGAGGTGGCTGTGTTCCCCAAGTGGACGTCTTTGCTCTGGGCCACCAGCTCTCCATGACCCCTGCCCCCTGTCTCCCTGTTCCTGGTAACTGTTCCCCACCCCGTCACTTCAGGTGCTAAGATCCAAGTAATTATAATTCCCCTAAACTCACACCTTTATGAACAGTCCCTTTAAAAACATTCTCCTCAAATTTCCTCAGTTAAAATGGCCATCTGTTTCTACTGGGGCTGACTGACACCCTCCGGGTACAAATATAGATGTTCCTAAGTTGCTCTCCCTGTTTTCCAAGATATGCAGTCCCCAGCGATCCAGAAAAACAAGACTTCTTATGAAGCTGCAGCTCCCGGTATCAAAGCCTTCCTTTACCAGGGGACAAGGGTTGGCAAACTTTTCCTATAACATTGCCAGATAGTAAATATTTGGGGCTTTGAGAGCTATAGTTTCTGACGCTGCTCCTCTGCGCTGCTGTTCCAGTGCAAAAGCAGTTACAGACAATAAGTTTAAAAAAAAAAAAAAAGGGCTCATGTGCTATTTGTAAAATTTAAAAAACAAAATGGGCTTGCTCCGGACAGTTAAGGAACATTTCAAAGGCATTATCACTTAGTAAACTGTGTGTGTGTTGTAGGATTGTGTTAGATATTCTTCATATAGTCAAGGAGCATATTATCTGTGAGTTTCTTTTTACAGGCCGGGAAACTGAAAATGATTGTATCAGTGGCCTTTGCCATACATCCCGTGGCTATGCAGTGGGGAAGTAGCTGAAATACTTCGCTGAAATACCAGATTCTTTGTTGCTGTCATCATGAAGGATTTCTTTGAACAAAGTATTGTGAAAACGATATTATCCTGGAGAGCAGATGAAAGCTTTAATGAGTGAGATTTTTGAGGCTGAAGGCTTGAAGGTTGTGGAAAATCATACTACCTATTGGTAGGTCCGATGCTAGAAAGGATTCATCATTATAGGATTGTACAGACGGTGTCCCCCAAACGTATGCACATTTTAAGAAAGCAAAAAACTGTATTAAAATTGTAAGACTCAATATATACTGATCGCATTTGTTGTCTTACGTATTTTATCTTGTATCTCTTATAACTGCAAAAGTCAAATGTGACTTGAGTATTACAATTTTAATATAGTTTTTTCCCTTCTTAAGTGTGTGTACTTTTTTTGGCACCCTCTGTAGATATTATGACAGTATGACCGTAAGAAAGAGTGTGGTGTTTTGTTGTCTCTCCAACTAGGTTTTTTTGACATCACAGAGCAACTGAATCAAATCACTCTGAAGGCTGCCCTGGCTTTACACTTCCCAGTTCTGGTTATCATTCACCAGTTTGAGCTGGGCTTTCTGTCTTGCAACTGAAAACGTGTAATAGACAGCCAGAGCTTCCTGCTGTGTATTGATCAAGAAGCCAAATGAGAACATTTAGCAACCAGAAGCTATTAACTGCATAATACCACAGCTACACGCTAACCGTCTCCTGATTTTTCTTTCTGAAATGCTGTCAACTCTTCAGTTTAAAAGCTTACAGCAAAAATGAAAGTGTTGGTTTTGCATATGCAGGAAAACTCATTAAATATTTTTATTATTTGGATATTATTTAACTTATAACATACTTGAGTATATGTGTTGTTTGAAAAGTTCATAACTTAGAATGAAAGCAGGCAGGTTGTATAGAATTATGCATTTTATCATTACCTTTTCTTCTTCTTCTTTTTTTTTTTTTTTTTTGTAGAGACAGAGTCTCACTTTGTCACCTTTGGTAGAGTGCCATGGTGCCACACAGCACACAGCAAGTTGCAACTCCTGGACTTAGGTGATTCTCTAACCTCAGCCTCTGCAGTAGCTGGGACCACAGGCACCCACCACAATGCACAGCTATTTTTTGTTGCAGTTTGGCTGGGGCCAGGTTTGAACCTGCCACCCTTGGTATATGGGGCCAGTGCCCTACCCACTGAGCCACAGGCGCTGCCCCATTACCTTCTTTTAAAAAATCTAGTGGCTATTGGTGAAATGCTAATTTGTTATTTATAAAACAAGTTTGGGGATGGTCATTGCAGTCTGTTTTATGTTGCTATAACAGAATACTTGAAACTGGGTAGTTTATAAAGCCCAGGAGTTTATTTCTTACAGTTCTGGAGGTTGAGAAGTCCAAGATCAAGGTGCCAGCATTTGGTTTGGCGAGGGCCTTCTGGCTGCGTCCTCACTCAAGCAGAAGACAGAAGGGCAAACTAACCAAATGCTATGTGAAGCCTCTTAGAAAAGGATCTTAATCTCGTTAAGGAGGGAGCAGCTCTCATGGATTAATCAATCGGCTCTTAAGGTGATTGTCTTAATACTATCACATTGGAGACAACCTGAATTGATAGGACATATGCAAACCATAACAACAATCTTCATTTGCAAGCAAAGCAATGACAATTCTATGGCAAGAATACTAGTGACCATTGCTATTTCAGTAAGAAAAAGTCAGCATTCTGGGGGAAAAAAAAAAAAAACCCAACAATATTCTAAATGTTTCTAGTGTTTTGCCTAGCCTGTTAAACACCTTTGTTTCACTGCAACACCTAAGTCAGTGAATTCAGTATTGATTTATTTCAAAAGCCCGAAGCCTTGAAGCCTTGGGAAAGAATGAAAAGAATGAAAAAAAGATTTTTCTAGATTGTATTAAGCCTCCAGGCATAGAAAATGTACACCTGAAAAGCACATCAGAGCCGTCTTTGTTCCTTGTTAAAACCTGTGGAAAATAACTCAATAGCCAGAATGGAAAGTTATATTACTGATTAATGAGAACACTTATCATTTAACCAGGACTTCTTAATTCCACCCAAGTAAACCTAGACTGTAGATCGTGGCAATGCTGGAGCTCCCCTGCCTCTTGCTACGGTCCTGCTACCCGCTTTGCCTGCTCTAATTCCCCTGGTCCTAGCCTGCCCTGAGAGGACATTCAATAAATAGATCGTGATTGATTGGCTGGATGAATTAATGGGAGACTGCAAGATTCTTTTAAGGGTGCTTTTAATATAATTTTTATTCCAACACTGTCCATCAGACATGTTAACTATTGTTCATTCTCTGTTTTCTTTAATTACCAAAAGTAAGCAGCGTAGTAAAAGGAATGAGTTCAAAGAACATTTTGAAGCTACTCTCATTTAATACCTTACTTGATATAATACATATCTTGTCATAAATAAAAATTATGGTAATAGATGATAAAAGTTGTAACATTTATTGTGTTCTTACTGGATGCTAAGTTATAAGCTACATTCTTTACTTGAAATTTTAGAATTCATACAACTGTCTAGATAAGTAGTAACATTTTTCTTGTTTTATAGATGATAAACTATGTAAATTATGCTGCCTCTCAGGCTATATAAACTATATGTATTTGCACAGAAGGAAAATAATGTCTTTAATAATTCTTTTATAAAAAGATTCTTTATTGAGTGACAGGATTCTCCCTAATCCTTTAATGTAACAAATATTCCTCATTTACTCAAACATCTTTTGATTATTATAATCCAATCTGCATGCTTTTTATTTACTATAGTTCTTCAGGAACATCATTTTGTACGTGAACAGAGAACTGTAAATTGATGTTTTTACATTAGCGAGAAAGACAATTGCTTAAACTTGAAATAAATCTTTATGCCATCTTTGTTTAAATCATAACTATAAAAACTTAATTAGAAGCATATAAGATTTTTTAGCCAGGTGCGGTGGCTCACACCTGTAATCCCAGCACTGTGGGAGACTGAGGCAGGAGAATTGTTGTTGTTGTTGGAGACTAAGGCAGGAGAATTGTTGTTGTTATTGTTGTTGTTTTTTAAGACAGAGTCTCAAGCTGTTGCTCTGGATAGAGTGCTATGGCGTTATAGCTCAGAGAAACCTCAAACTCAGGCTCAAGCAATCCTCTTGCCTCAGTTTTTCATTTTTAGTAGGGATGGGGTCTTGCTTTTGCTCGGGCTGGTCTCAAACTCGTGAGCTCAAGCAATCCACCTGCCTCAGCCTCCCAGAGTGCTAGGTTTACAGGCATGAGCTGCTGTGTTCAGCTTATTATTTTATGTTTATTTATTTATTTATTTTTGAGACAGAGCCTCAAGCTGTCGCCCTGGGTCGAGTGCCGTGACATCACTGCTCACAGTAACCTCCAACTCCGGGGCTCAGGCAATCAATTCTCCTGCCTCTATCTGCCTCCCAAGTAGCTGGGACTAAAGGTGGCCACCACAACACCTGGCTATTTTTTGGTTGCAGCCATTATTGTTGTTTGGTGGGCCGGGGCTGGATTCCAACCTGCCATCTCAGGTGTATGTGGCTGGCGCCTTAGCCACTTGAGCCACAGGTGCCAAGCCATGTTTATTTATTTATTCGAGACAGAGAAGCACTCTGTTGCTCTGGGTAGAATGAATGCCATGGAATGATAGCTCACAGAAACCTCAAACTCTTTAGCTCAAGCAATCCTCTCGCTTCAGTCTTCCAGAGTGCTAGGATTACAGGCATAAGCCACCATGCTCCGCTGTGTTTTTTGTTTTTGTTTTTGAGACAAGGTCTTACTCTGTGACTTGGGCTAAAGTGCAGAGTGCAGTTGCATTATGATAGCTCACTGCAACCTCAATTCCTGGGCTTAAGCAATTCTCCTGCCTTAGCCTCCTGAGAAGCTGGGACTATAGGCCCCCATCACCACACTGGGGTAATTTTCTATTTTTAGTAGAGACAGGATCTTGCTCTTCCTCAGGCTAGTTTCAAACTTCTGAGCTCAAGTGATCCTCCTCCCTCAGCCTCCCAGAGTGACTGAACCTGGCCTGCCAGCACATTTTGAGATTAAAAGGGAGTGTCATTAATAATTCCTTCAGGATAACAGTCATAAACCAAGACTGCACTGGAAAATCCTGGGCATGTGGTTATCCTAGAATAAATTCACCTTTATATTTAAGATATTGAATGATGGGCAGCACCTGTGGCTCAAAGAAGTAGGGTGCGGACCTCATATGCCAGAGGTGGTGGGTTCAAACCCAGCCCTGGCCAAAAACTGAAAAAAAAAAAGATATTGAATGACATACTTATATGCAAGAACACATAGGACAGAATTGTGCTGATGTGGAAAAAAAAACACATCTCTTTTTTTTTTTTTTTTTTTGAGATGGAGCCTCAAGCTATCCCCCTGGGTAGAGTGCCATGGCATCACAGCTCATAGCAACCTCCAACTCCTGGGCTCAAGCGAGTCTCCTGCCTCTGCCTCCCAAGTAGCTGGGACCA
>CAUYQV010189750.1:0-20398 GCA_963574575.1 Galagoides demidoff
TGTAATGATTTTGCAATGGGCGATAGGAGCAGAGTTTTGAGCATAAGTCCATATTTATGCATCAGACAATTAAATTCACAGACTTATCCTCGAAAAAATGCAATATACCTCATTCCTGAATGTCACTACAGTCGTATTAGAAGTATTCCCATTTGGAAACTGTGCACCAGCACCAGCACCCAACCCACTCTTCAAAGAAATTCTGAAACTCTTTGTCTGGAATGGCCATCAGAGCTATAAAACTCATTGCTGAATATAAAGTCATCTTTGAAGTACTCTCCATGGCCATCTGGGGACCATGGTGATATTCAGCAATGAGGTATGTAGCACATTTTCTAGGATGAATTCAACAACTTAATTGTCAGAACATGTATGACAACAGGAAGCCATACAAAGACAGAGAAGTTGAAAATATAGCAGAAGGAAAAATTAGAATGGAAAGACTACCCTTAGTGAGGCCAATTGGTTGGCTTCAGGGCATAGGTAGAAGCATTAGCTGTGTATAGGAGTGAGAATCCTCTCTCAATTTTAGAGTAAGATGAAACAAATATTTTTCTTGAAGTCTTTGTAGTAAGAGCTTAGAGAACAATCAAATTTCAAGAGTAATAGCTAAATTAATCTAGAATTTATGGAAAGACAGTAAAAGTAGAGAACTGAGTGTATTTACAGGAGTGAAACTATGGGTCGTTGAACTTAATCTGAAACCTAAATCAAAAAAAAGTGGAAGTGGAACAATGTGATGTAAACAGCAATCACTAGAGGACTGAGCTACTGCTTAATTTTGAAGAACAAGTAAAAAGGGGATGAACAAATTCCAAACAGAAAAGAACAGTTTATGAGCTATTTCTATGGCCTACTTTGTTAGGTGGCCAGTCATACCCAGAGGAAAACAAGGTCAAGAAATTTTCCAGGGAGAGAGATACACTGAAAGAGAAAGTTACAGATGTAAGAGTATAGAGTGATCAGGAAATCAAGGGCCAGAGTTCCTTTTGATAAAAAATCATATAGAGAATAACTGGCTGGCAAAGATTTGGTGAAAGAAACAAAGAGCAGAGATTTGTAATGATAACAATTGAGAAGTGTAGAGGCACTATGTCCACATGGCCTTTTCCTCAAAACACCATTCGGGTTACTCAAGGGAGATGGACAAATGACCCTAAATTTGCTTTGGACCAGAGAAAATTGGTCTCTTTTATCATCTACAGCTATGCATAAGAAATTTGAAATAATGAATTAGCCTCCAAATCAAATAGTCATTCAGTCTAGCATATCAAAAATCCCCCCTCCAAAAATGAGATGGTTTTTCTTATCTCAATATCTCTCCTGTTCCTTCTGATTTTTAATCACCCCGTTCATGCCAAGCATATTACCTTTATTTACACATCACAAAAAATATGTTCACTTTATGTGTGAGTTCACGGTGTTCTATACCAGACCGGTATTACCAACAACCTGGCAACTAAAATTTCTTCCATATACTTTGTCTGTGTTTTTTGCTTAGCACTCTGCTAAAAGGGTTGGAAATTAACTTAAATTTTGAGCCAACAATTTCACCATGGAAACAAAACATTATTTGGTAAGAAATATTTCAGTCTGGAGTTAAACATACACATAGAAACACACACATACACTTACAGAACAAAAAATTGACTTGATCAAGGGTCTACTGCCTGTCTCTGTCCACTTAAACTGCCTTATTAAACACTATAATATTTCTATGAAAGAGACCTATGGGGAGTCTGATTAGGAAATGCAATTTTTAAAAGATGTCAGAGAATATATCTAAATTTTTCTCATGTTTATAAATTTGGATTTATCCAAATTTAAATCTATTTGCTCTGATGGAGTCATTTTAATTCTAAATCGATCTTTTAAAAAACAAGAAAACATGCTGGTGATAAAACTTGTTTCAGAGAGCTCTGCTTTATAATTCTATTATTATTTTCTTCATTTGAAGAAATGATTGTAATCACTTCTGATTACAGGCCTGCTAGTCACAAAACTAGTTGTCAGGCCTGTAATTACAGCAGATTAGGAAACTTCAGTATCCTGTTGCTCCAGATAGTGGCAGAGAACTGTATTTATGTTGTATTCTTTCTTTCTTTTTGTTAGCAGCCTTGTCACAGAAACTGGATTTTAGATCTGTATGGCTCTGCATGTTCATTGACAGATAATATAACATTGTATAGTTTTGATTTCACTGTGTTCTGTAATTTCTCTGTCTGGTCATCATGATTTTCCCCCTTTATGCTCTCAGAAGTCAATGACAAGACTGAAGGCAACACAAAAGATAATATTTACAATTATACTTTTTTATTTATTCTTTACTTGACAAATAATAATTGTATATATCGATAAGGTATATAGCGATATTTCAATACATACAATATATAGTGATCGCATCAGCACCGTAAGCATGCTCATCATCTCATCGTGTATCATTTCTTTGTGTTAGAAACATTCAATATCCTCTCACTGAGTTATCTGAAAATATATATTGTCCTTCACTAGAGTTATCCTCTAGTGCTTTAAAGACAGATAGGAGCAGTGACTACTAAGGTTCTATAGCCATAGACTTTAATAACCAGAATGTTTTGTAACCTCTGTCAAAATATTACACAGTGATTATTATACACCAGTTCTGAAAGTACAAATAATTAAAAGATAAAGCCCTGCAGTTATAATCTCCTTATTATAGTGCACCTGGCGAGGATGTGGTCTGCTGGTTGACATGTGGTCTGATATGATAAAATTACTGCTGATCTTCTATTCAGTCTTTGTGTTTCTGATAACAATGAACAAACTTCAAAACACTAGTGTTAAGGGAATAAGATTGCACATACCCTCCATAATCACATGCTTTATTTTTTTTAAAGTTTGTACCTGGCCACTGTCTGAGACTATTCCAGATGACAGCCTCGGGGCCCTTTCAGTTCTCTGCTATTTTGCCGCGGGTCCTGCCAGTGATGTATCCCCAACTCTGAATGCTACTCTCCTTTCATCCGAGTACCATCGCTGTAAGGGGAAGATAGTTTAGAACACCCACTGGCCTTCCAGGTACATATTAATGCTAAGCAAATTACCTCTCACTGTCATCATTAAAGCACCTCATTGTTAACAACAACAGGCATTTGACATAGCGTATGTCATTCTCAGCATCTGATCACTTTGTCTGAAAGACTTTAGCCTGAGGAAAAGTGATTCGAAAATAAATACTTATAGTCCCTTTGCTTTGAAAATGTACTGAGTGGCTAAATTAATTAAATATTGCACATAAACATCTAGAGGCATGGGTGGGGGGGACCTGGGTCCCTACAATAGAATGTTTAACTGAAGTGTTTTTGCTTTTTTCTGGTACATAGACATTTTTATCATTGTAAAATATTTTTCTTTATTTCCACAAACAATTCTTGTTTTAACAATTTTGTTTTTACTGTGGTAAAATACACATAACATAAAATCACCATTTTAAAATATACAATGTTTGGCATTGATGACATTCACAATGTTGTGTGACCAAAGACAAGACTGGGGGGGATGCAGAGTTCCAGGCTGGGTTTAGTGAAAGCCAGATAGACCCACCTAGTCCAACCTGAAGGTGGTGTCTGCACCCAGGGCAGTTGGAGAACTCTTTTGATATGGGGCCATAGAGGGTGGGAAGAATTCCACTGCATGCTGAAGGATTTTGTCTGGCTAGAGTCTTTTGGCACACAGTTTGGGGGCAGGCTAGCTAGGTCTCTTGGTGGTCATTTGTTCCAGGTGAAGAGGAAGATGAAGAAGGTTCCTGTGGGGCATGTTAAGTCCCCAACAATTGCAACTGCTAGTGTCCAAAAATTTTTATTGCACCTAACATAAACTGTGCAGTCATGCTGAAATAATTCCCCATTCTCCTTTGGCTCAAGCCACTGGTAAACTTTAATCTATTTCTGAATTTCACTGTTCTGAATATTTCATCTAAGTTGAATTATACAGTTTTTGTTCTTATCTACTTTTATCCATATTATAAGTGTATATCAAGACAATATCTTTTTATGGCAGAATAATATGCATATGTGTATATCCATTTGTTTACCTAAATATGTGTTGATGGACACTTGCATTCTTTTTCCTTTTTGGCTCTTGTGAATAGTCAATGAAGACTGGTATTCAAATATCTGCTTGAGTCTCTATGTTCAATTATCTTAGGTAACGTATATACCTAAGAATACAATTACTAGCTCAGATGGCAAATCTACATTTAATTTTTGAAGAACGTGTAAACTATATTCCTCCATTGTTAAACAATTTAACATTCTAACCAACAATATATGAGGGTTCAAATTTCTCCAAGTTTTTTCTAACTCTCTATTTTCTGTTGTTTGTTTTGAATATACCTATTCTAGTAAGTGTGAAGTAGTACCTAAATGGCTTAATCTCTGTTTATATAATGATTTTGAGCCTTTTTTATATCTATTTCAAGGCCTTTTCCCATTTATAAATAAGTTTGGTTGTTCACTTTTTGATAATGTTCCCAGATACACAGAAGTTTTCAAGTTTGATGAAGTCCAGTTTATTTTTATTTTATTTTATTTTATTTTTGAGACAGAGTCTCAAGCTGTCACCCAGGGTAGAGTGCTGTGGCATCACAGCCTCACAGCAACCTCCAGCTCTTGGGCTTAAACAGTTCTTTTGCCTCAGCCTCCCAAGTAGCTGGGACTACAGGCGCCCACCACAACGCCTGTCTACTTTTTTGTTGCAGTTCCCATTGTTGTTTTATCTGGCCCTGGCCAGGTTCAAACCACCGGCCTTGGTGTATGTGTCTGGGGCCCTATGCACTGAGCTATGGGCACTGTCTATTTTGTTCTTTTCATAGTCATGTTTTGGAGGCCATATGTGAGAATCCACTGCCAAATCCAAGGTCACAAATGTTTGCTGGTATTTTATTCTAAGAGTTTTATGTTGTGTTTTTGTTTCAATCTAGTCTTCCAATCTATGTCTTTTGACTCCATAAAGAGTTTGATTCATTCATAATTATGGTTGTTATAGACAAGAGAGGATGGACATCCGCCAAGTTGCTGTTTATCTGCTTCAGGTATGTTATAGTTTTTTTTACTCTCATTTCCTTCATTACTGTCTTCTTTTGTGTTTAGTTCATTGTTTTGTCATGAGCTGTTTGATTCCCTTCTCATTTATTCCTTGGAGTATTTTGCAGATGTCTTCTTTTGTAAACCATATGAATTAAATTTATCATTCTCAATTTATAACAAAAATTCTCTTCTGTTTCAGCAGGGCAGTATTACTTCATAAATGATTCTAAGTTGACTTAATTTTTCCTTTTAGTTCTTTACATATTTTACTTCTTTCCAAATCCCATGGTTTCTGATGAGAAATCACGCGTAAATCTTAGTGAGGATCCCTTGTGCATAAGTCAATTTGTTCTTGACGTTTTTAAGAGTCCCTCTTTGTCCTTGTCTTTGAAAGTTTTATTACAGTGTGCCTCTGAGTGACACTAGAGTTTACCCTACTGGAGGTTCATTAGAGTTCTTAGATCTGAAGATTCATTTCCTTCATCAAATTAGGTAAATTTTCGACCATTATTTCTTCAGATATTGCTTTAACACCCTTCTCTTTTTCTTTGCATTCTGTAACTTTGATAACAGAAATGTTTCTTCACTTGATATTGTCTCATAAGTCCATGAGGCTCTACTCACTTTAACATTTTTATGTGTCCTCAGACATAATAAATTCAATCATTTTACCTTTAAATGAATCTGTTCTTCTACCTTTTAATCTACTATCAAACCTTACTAGTTATTTTAATTTTTTTGTTTAGTTTATAGTCAATGTTTAGTTTTATCACCAGATTTTGTTTTTAAATAATTTCTCTTTTTCTGTTCTATATGTCCATTTTGTTCTATATTTCATAGTTTTCTTTAGTATTTTATCCTAGTTTTCTTTTAGGTCTTTGAGCATATTTAAAACTTTAAAAACAATTGCTGGTTAAATATAATGTATTGGTCTCCTTGGGGATGGCTTCTGCCAATTTATTTTATTTTATTGAACATAATGCACATTCTGTTTTGTTGCATGGCTTGTTTTTGTTGTTATTATTGCAAACTGTACATTTAAATTTGATAAAACAGTATCTGTGAAATCAAGGTCTTCTTTTTTCCCAGGGTGCTTTTTTTTTTTATTTTGGTTCACAGATGCTGAGGTAGACCATTTGTTTTATTTGTTTTTCAAAATACTTTTGCAAAGATTGTATGCCTTTTTGTTGTGTTCGTTGAAGTCTCTCTTTCATTAGCCCATGTTTAGGTGATGTCTTGATAGAGATATACTTCAGCATCAAGAGCAAAACAAATAAAAATCAACTCAATAAAATGACAATAAGAAATGCAACAAACATACACTAACAAAACAAAAACAACAGAAAGAAACTAAGGAAAATGAACAAAAAATCAAATACCTCTTTCAGCTTTGCAGATTGACTTTTCTGCTAGGATACATCAACATACAGTAAGCCTTGCAATGAAGCTATTCATCACCTCAAGAAGAAAGATTAGGGTATTCAGGGAGTTTCTCAGCATGTGCCTTGCTCTAAGAGTGCAGGTGAAGTTTCTAAATTTCCCTGTATGCGAGGGTGCAGTGAATGTGGTAAAATCCAAAAATCTTTACTCAAAGATCTTAGGCAGTCTTTTGTAGTAAGTATAATAATATTTTGCTTCAGGTGTCTGTTACTAGTTTGTCTTGCTTAATTTTTAAGGAATTCCCACAGTTTTTCTAATCTGAGTTCTGAGTTAGGCATAAAAGAGTGTACCAACTTGCCACATCCTTCAGGTAAGCCTTGTCAAGTTAGAATAGACAAATTTAACCATTGGCAAGAGAAATCTGCTCATCTCCCTCCCAAACCAGGTACAAGGGTCTCAAAAACTGGCAACATAGGCTTCTCTCTTCTAGACTGCTGTTATGATGGGAAGGAGGTTGGAGAAGGGCAAATAAAAATGTCTCAAAGCTTTCTTACCACTTTGAAATGCCTTTTCTTCTTTTAGCATTCCCTTGGCTATGAAAACTTTTGATCATTTTTGAGAGTTATGATAAAGTCTGTTTCGATTGTGTCTGGTTGGTTTCTTGATATTTTTGTGGAGGAACAATGGTTTGAACTCAGTGGGACTATAAACTAATACATCCTTTTTGGAAGGAAGTATGGATAATCCTCAAAGAACGCAAATTAGACCTCCTATTTGATCCTAAAATCCCATTACTAGGTATCTACCCAGAAGAAACAAAAATCATTTTATAACAAGGATATTTGCCCTAGACTGTTTATTGAAGCTTAGTTTACAATTGCCAAAATGTGGCCTAAATGCCCACCACTCAAGAATGGATTAACAAGCTGTGGTATATTTATAATATGAAATACTGTTCAGCCATTAAAAGAGATGGAGATTTTACATCTTTTTTATTAACCTGGATGGAGCTGAAGCCTATCCTTCTTTGTAAAGTATAATAAGAATGGAGAAAAAAGTGCACATCTACACCTTGAACTTTATTTGGAAGTGCAAACATTGTAACCTCAAAATGTATACACTTATGTTAATTTGAAATAAAAAATAACAATTTTTAAAAAGACATGAAATGGCATAGAGGAACCTTAGGTGCATATCATTAAGTAAAAGCAACTGCCCTGAAAAGATTACATATTATTTGATTCAAATTATATAACATTCTAGAAAAAACAAAGCTATAGGGAAGGTAAAAAGATCAGTGTTTGCGAGGGTTTGGGGGAAGTGAACAGAGGATTTGTGGGCAGCTTGACTATTATTAGTATATAGGAATGTTCTTGATTTTTACATATTAATTTTATAACCAGAAACTCCACAGAATTTGCTTTTCAATTACTAGAGTCTTTTGGTAGAGTTTCTAGGGTTTTCTAGGTATGAAATCATATCATTAGCACAAAGGGATAGTTTGACCTCCACTTTCCCAATGTGGCTGACTTTATTTTTATTCTCTTATCTAATTTCTCTGGGTAGGAATTCTAGTACCATATTGAGAGGAAGAAGTGACAGTGAACATCCTTGAATTCTGGTTCTTAGGGGAATACCTTCAGTTTTTTTCCCATTCAGTATGATTTTAGCTGTGGTTTTCCAATTCTAGTTTTTATTTTATTGAGGTATGTTCTTTCTGAGCCTAGTTTAAGGATTTTTTTAGTATGATAGGATGCTGGGTTTTATTAAATGTTTTTTCTTCAATTATTGAGATGATCATATGGTCTTTGTTTTTAATTCTGTTTATGTTGTGAAACACTTTTATTGTTTGCATATATTGAATCATCCTTGCATCCCTGGGATGAATCCCATTGATCATGGTGGATTATCTTTTTGATGTGCTGTTGAATTTGGTTTGCTAGTTCATGTAGAATGTTGAGGATTTTTAGATCTATGTTCATAAGGGATATTGGTCTATAGTTTTCTTTTTTGTGTGTGTTAATTTCTAGTTTTAGTCTTTCTAGTTTAGTTTATAGAATGAGTTAGGGAGGATTCCTTCTTCCACAGTGATATGGAACAGTTTCAGTAGAATGGGTGCCAATTCTTTATAGGTCTAGTAGAAGTTGGCTATAAATCCATCTAGTCTGGGCTTTTCTTTCTTTCTTTCTTCTTCTTCTTCTTTTTTTTTTGGCTGGGAGAATTTTTATTACTGTTTCAATCTAGTTACTCATTATTTCTTCATTTAATCTTGATAAGTTATATATTTCCAAAAATTTGTCCATTTTTCTTGATTTTCTAGTTTGTATCCTTACTTTTCATAGCAGCCACAAATGATATTTTGCATTTCTGTGGTATCATTAATAATGTTTTCTTTTTCATTTCTGATTGAAATGTGTTCCTTTCTCTTCTATTTCTGGTTAATCTAGGTAAAGTCTATTGGTTTTGTATGTCTATTCAAAAAATCAACTTTCTGTTTTGTTTATGATTTTTACTGTTTTTTTCTATTTGTTTTAGTTCTTATTGAGCCTTGTTATTTCTTTCCTTCTGCTAACTTTGCAAGGCTATAGTAACTAAAATATCATCATACTGAATATAAAGGCAGACACATAAACCAATGCAATAGAAGAGAGAACCTGAAATAAAACCATATAGCTACCATAAATGCTTTTTAACAAAGCAGACAAAAACATACACTGGGTAAGGAATGCCTTATTCAACAAATGGTGCTGGCAAAAATGAATAATCTCATTCAGAGTGGGCAAAAGATGTGAACAGAGTCTTCTCAAAAGAAAATAGACAAATGCCCAACAAACATATGAGAAAATGCTCAATATCACTAATTATCAAAGAAAATGCAAATTAAAATCACAATGAGATAACCTTACCTCTAAAAGAATGATCATTATTAAAAGTCAAAAACCAATAAATGTTGTTATGATTACAATGCAAAGGGAATGCTTATCCACCTCAATGGGAATGTAAACTTGTACAATTCCTGTGGAAAGTGGTATGGAAATTCCTCAAAGAACCAAAGATGGACCTGCATTCAATCCAGTAGTCCCACTACGGAGTATCTGCCCAAAGGAAAAGAAATTGCTGCATAATTCACAATTGCAAAGATAGTAAAGCAACCTAAGTGCCTATCAATTGATTGGCATATAAAAAAGTGTACATACATAAACACAGCATATTTGTGTGGGCACACACACACACTAGGGAGCAGTACTCAGGCATAAACGAGAATGAAGTAATGTCTTTTTCAGCAACTTAGATGAAACTGGAGATCATTATGAAGTATTTCAAGAATGGAAAGACAAATACTATGTATATTTCCTTATAAGTGGGAGCCAAGGGAAGGATACTGTGTATATATGGTCATAAAGGGCAGTAACGTCCATTGGAAACTATGAAGATGGGAGGGGTGGAAGGGTCTAGGAATAAAAATTTACCTTCCGAGTACAAGGACCCATTACAGATATATATATATGTACATATATATACACACACACATATATATACATATTGTAGCCTGTGAATGTTTTGCAATTAAAAAGAAAGTCAATTAAATCTTTAAAACAAAAGAAAAAAGGAATATTAGAAGAAATATTTTTATGTGTGCTATTCAAACTGTGATTGCTATAGACACAAAACACTCTTGATTTTCATCTCTATTATTAATTTTTTCCTATCACAGGCTTCAATCTGAACAAGTAACAGTATAATAATGCTACCTCCCATTTTTAGACGTTGCAATTTCTACACTGTAAATATCCCTACTGTTGCCAGTTGCAAGCTTCTGATGGGATGTCTCCCAATGGGAGTTTGAGAGGAGATGGATAGTAATACAGTATAGTGTAGTGTAGCATAGCATAGCAAAACATAGCATAGAATAGTATAGTATAGTATAGAATATATACTATTTTTATGTAGTATTTTTACCACTCACACACTATGGAAATAAGCAACCCCAGGGTGCAATTCATTGCAAAATACAATGAATAACTGAAAAAAAATAATTTTAAGGATACATTTTACTTTTAATGTAATTTATTCAAATATAAAGTTATGTAATTTTTTTTAAATAATAGCTAAATTTTAAAAGCAATTCACAAAATTCTTAAACATTTAATAATTGGTTCTTAGATGATGTAAATCACTTACAGTGCACCAGTAGTAATCATTATGTAAATATAATCCTAATAGAGAGTGAATCATCATTGAAATATTTACTAATTCTAGTGAGCTATAATTTATCTTGATAGGCTCCTAAGTACTGTGCTTAGTATTTCTAAGATTCTGTCATTGCTTTATATCTACTAGTTCAGCAAATACAAATTCTAAAAACCAGAAAATTTTGAAAATAGAATCTTAAAAAAAATTCCTTCTCTCCATTTCTCCCTTCCTTTTCCCTTCCTTCCTTCCTTCCTTATTTCATTGATTCATAAATCTCTTTCAAAATCAGTTTTTGATTTCCATGAAAAAATATAAGCTTACAAAAATATTGCTCATACAATTTAAGAGCTTTAATGAATCCACACAGATCTCTTATATATTATTGGTATAGACATGTTTCACAGAAAATATAGGTTACTTACTTCTCATAAGAATCATTTAAATCATATAAGGAAGTATTAAAAAATCTTATACCTGTACTTTGACTATGTTGGGAACCACATTTGAGGCCTCCAAATCATTGGTTGTTTCCTTAACTTACATTGGCTAACAGCGTTATACAGTGTTTTAGATTGCACACAAACTTTATGGCCATGCTGTATTAAAAAATACTTCCTATACTATACATATAAGATTATTTTAATGAAGATTGAAAATATGGGAGAGGGATTTTAAGGTGATGTGCTTGAAATGATTCAAGATGAGTCTTACAATGCAGGCATCTTGAAAATTTACCTGTTTGGTGATAACCAAGCTACAAGTGACCTATTATTCTGATAAATTGATTTTCAGAATTTCATGAAATGAAAAGTGAAATTATTTGTTGGGTAAATTCACATATTGTTAAGAAAAATTTAATTGATAAAATAGTGAGGTTATGTTGGCAAGGTAACCTCCATTGTCAATGCTGCTCTTTAAGCTGTATGGATGCAGAAGGTCTCCATTATCCTCAGCAAATTCCAGGTACCTGATACTAGATAAGCCAAATAATTTTAAAAACTTGCTTAGACTGAAGTTGCAATTGGAAGCAATGACCACAACAATATGTATTTAAATGCATCCTTTATTATCCCTTGATGGAAATTTCAATTTTCTTCACCACAGGATTCCACATATGACTGAGGAAATACTTTTTTTAGGAGAGAATGCTTATGAGTTTTAGCAAACACTTTAGATGTTAGGAAGCAGTGGCATCCTTAATATTCTGTCATGTACTGCATACTCATGAGTCAAATTTTAAAGATTAATATGTATGGAAAATCTGTGGCTCTAATTGGGCGATAAATTCTGTATGTATGAAGTTACTATTTTTAATCATTGGTTTTTTTCCAACAGATTTCTCCTACAGTATACCAGGATTCCATGAGTTAGTTTAGTATGAAAGAAAGCATAAAATAATAATACAGGAAAAGGATTTATCACCCCTCTTCAAATTTGTTCTTCACTCAAATTCATTTTTGCATTCATTTTGTATGTCAAAATTATGAATACATTGCATAGAGAACTATTAATGTATCAGGAATCCAAGACTGGGCTAGATTAATACATTGTAAAGGTTCAAATAGTAACAGAACATGTCAGTGAAAGGAGGCTGATGATTTTAAATTTCAAACAACTAAGGTGAAATATGCTCAGTATTTATGTAGAAGATAAATTATTTTGAGAGAGAAAGAGTATAAAGGAAAGCCTATTCTTATAAACACCTAGACTCAGAATAGAACCATTTTATCCAGAACAATTCATTTCTGGATTCAAATTTGAACCCTAATTCAGCAAAACAAAGCGCATATCAACCATAACCAAAGTCATCTTACTGAACTACAGTTAAGATATATTCTATTTTCATAAAACAAAGTCCCAGTTCTTTTATCCTTTACTCACGAAGATTATTTAAGAATACCACTAAAAGTTGAATAAAATTCTTCTCAAATAGGTTTTTCTTCCTCCATGATACGCTGTAATATTTAGCACCATTATAAATAGCAACCAAGAAACAGCTATTGAACAACCTCATTGTTAAGTTTTTGTCCCATGAAAGGATTCTGTGGTTACATTAATTTTTAGACACGCTGACACATTGGCTTGTATCTTGTGGACAGCTGACCACAGTGCAAACACCAACTCCTCATTTTAGAGGGAAAGGAAGTAAATCAATAAATGTGGACCTTGCTTTCCCACAATTGAACTATAATAACTAGAAAGTGTAGCTCATGACACCTCTTGGTAACTTGCCTGGGATTTAAAGAAGAAATCCTCAGAAGGAATTATTTTAATTGTACGGATATTTAAAAATTGAAAGTAACCAATAAAATACTAAAAATAACACTGACTAAATTATAAAACAGGTCTTTGCCAATTAATGCTAGATATTGTCTTTTTTTTTCCAGATAAGATAGAATGATTTATATACAAAAAAGAAGTGTGGTGCTATTTCATGATTTGTATCATTTAGTCATGTTTTCTTATAAAAATTCATAGATTTTATTCTTAACTCTTTGATTTGTGCTCAGTGATAATAGTAGCAATTTTAGAAATATTAATAAGCACTTTGAAAAGTGTGATTTTGAATATTTGTACTCAATCTTGTTTAATTAAAAAATACCTTCCCCACATCAGTCATATGAGGATTTCTGACACTTGTAAGTGACTTCAGTGCTTGTTCTTAGACATATTGGACATATTCTCCCTAATTATAGAGTATGTTTTCAAGTAGCTTGCTATAATCCATCTGTCTTATACTAGCATATTATTTGTATCTTTAATCTTTATAATTATGTTAAATTGATATGCCCTTAAACGTGTAATAAAAGAACTTGCAAAATCACTTAGTTATCAGGTCACAATGTCTGTATAAATTTTAGCTGTCTATTAATTTATAAATGGACTACATATGGTTTTCCTTCAACAGTGAAGTCTCTTATTGTACTTAAAACTTGTTCAATATGCTAATGGTGGGGGTATAGTTCACACATAAATTTGTAGGCGAACACCTGTATCACAGAATTAAACTCGCTTTTTTTTTGCTAAATTTTGAGTAGAATCTGAAATCCTTAAAAAATAATCCATATAAAGTGTCTGTATTTAAATAAATAAACAAAAGAAGCAACTAAGCAAACAGTCAAAAAAGATGTACAGAATCTTATGGGAAGCAGGAACATATGTAATTATTTAGAAATATGATTTATATAGTAAGAGATGGCAAATGTCATGGCAAGGGCATGTATTTTAGCTTTACTAGCCATCTATACATTTATAGTATTTAGCATATATTTCAGGAAAATTAAACAATCCTAATTCAGTAAAGTCAGGGAAAAAGCTGATGAAGACTTTGCAATTGTAGATAGAACTGAACTTTATCCTAGTCCCTGTCTGCATATTGAACAAACTTTCTTAAATATAATATCATTCCAAATGAAACTTTACCAGCCTGCTTTGAATTGCATTTGTGTATAAATCCTGATTTTTCAGAGTGAACATTCCTTGAAGGCAGAATTTAAGTCTCTTTCAAGGTTCCAGTTTCATTTTCTAGTGCAATATTTGGCAAAAAGTGGATGTTCCATAAACAAAATTTGAATGAAAGCATAAAGCTTATGAGCACTAAAGAATATTCTGGCCCTTGCTAATTGCTTAGTATATTGTTTAAAATCGAAGTATTTTTGAAAAACTTTAATCCCAGTAAGTGCTGGCTCAATTCAAGTAAGTGGCTAACCTTTTTCACTTCAGAATTGCATAGCCCAGTGCAGAAAAGAGATCCCCATAATCCCGTCAGAGATCCAAGCACCTTCAGTTTTATACTCTGCCATCCTCAGGGTGCAGGATTTCCCCTCGAGTTTACAAGAATGCACAGGCAATACTAGCCATCAAACTTGTACTTCAGGTAGAGAAGGCTGAAGACAAATAAAACAAAAACAAAACAAAACAAAAAAGGAGCAAGTAAATAAGACCAATCCCTTAATTTTACTCTTACCTGGAATCCCAGCCACAAGCTCCTTCCTCCATGTCACTGACCACACTGTGCCTTGTGATTTCTTGTCAATGGAAACCAGTATGAGATGGTAAATTTTACTATCAGGAAAAAAAATAAAATTGATATTGATTATTTAATTAGCAATGTCTATAATCATCTCCTTCCGTGGCTACTAACCTGATATGTATTCTGTCCATGAAATAAACACACTCCTCCTTACCCCATTGTGGCAAGTAAAGACATTTAAATTTCATAAATTACTGCACCCTCATTAAAGAGATGGCCCTGGGATTCCAATGTGGATCACTGTGACCATCTTACTTCTTCGACACACATAAAACATAATAGTACTTGAGCACGGTGGCTCTCATCTGTACTTAGCACTTTTGAAGGCTGAGGCAGGAGTTCAAGACCAGCCTGGGAGATAGTAAGACCCTAAAACATAGAAAAATTAGCCACACATGGTGATGTTCACCTATAGTTCAGCTACTTGGGAGGCTGAGGCAGCAAGATTGCTGGAGGCCAGGAGTTGGAGGTTGTAGTGAATTATGGTGATACCACTCCACTCTAGCCTGGACAATCACCACAGCAAGAAACTGTCTTAAAATTAAAAAATAAAGAAATAATCAAAACACAATGGTGAAAAGGAGCAAAATAATTACACCAAAGATTGTTAATTGAAAAAGATGAATATGAGATGCCCGTGGTCTCATTCTTAGAGCAACCATTAAATCCTATTCTGCGGGAATGATCAAGCCTCCATCCCTGACTGAAAAGTCACAATTTTGGATAGCTAATCCTTCATTGGTTCTAATTTCTGGGATGATTTGTTTTCCATCTCTTCCACAACTCCTGGATCTGTCTTCTGGGACAAATCTCATCCTGTATTTCTCTCCATCGCCGCATCTAAGATAGACCTAGAAGCCAATTCCTTTCTTAGAAGCACAGCAGTTTTTTCAGTCCATTTGCAGTTACATTGAGTTCAGTGTCCCACAGATAACCCTGGGAATGGAAGCTTACAAACCCTTGGTAGCAGTTTTCAGAGTTTCTTGGGCAATGCACTATCTTCAGAAACATAGTGAATGTCCTTCTCATTCACTTTCAGGCACTTCCTTGATTAATAACCACAAATAACGAAGTTGCCTAAGAAATGTATTTTTTTCTCTCCACACCACACTAGCCCTTAAGCAAATGGACATTCCCTTGAGGGAATTCAAATGACATCATTTAATTGAAGAGGTATTGTCTTTTATTTGATTACAGCTGGAATGTCCCATTTAAGGTTGAGAAATCTTAATAGGAAGCGCTAGAGAGACACTTGAGATCACAATCTTTTCTCCAGTAAAGGGGGTCTCATCACAGAGGCTTATCGCAACTTTTCTTTGCCATACAGAGACAACATTTTTTGAGCCATGAAAGTTTACAAACCTTGGAAGTCACACTTAAGCATTATTACTGCATGCCACAGCTTGAGTGTTCCTCCTCAGCCTGTGTGTTTAACAAAGTGGTTTTCCCTTCTCTGCTGGCAAAATAACTGTTCCTTGCCTGGTGCTATCTTCTTTTTCAAGGAACACTAGGAAGAAATCAATAAAATAAATAAGAAAGCAACTCTGACTTACTTGTTTTTGTCTCTTAAGACTGCAACTCAGTCAGAATGGATCTGTGGCTCACTGGGAGTGTATGAACATTTGTCTGAAGTGTTTGAAGAGGTTCCACGTGTGACAAAAAGCTCACCAGCACTGGAGATTTAGAGATCACATTTCACAAGAACCTATACTCCAATCTCTTCCCAACGGCCAATACCATATTTTAAAAACTAATACTTGTCACAATATAAACTAGTTAGTATAATTAATTAATTAGTATAATTGACTTAGGTAATTAATTCTGTCCCTATCTAAGCACCAAAAATGCAACATATAAGATTAGTTTCATTATTAGCCTGC
Source organism: Galagoides demidoff (assembly GCA_963574575.1). NCBI lineage: Eukaryota > Metazoa > Chordata > Mammalia > Primates > Galagidae > Galagoides > Galagoides demidoff. The sequence goes on from CAUYQV010189750.1 coordinate 16,554, forward strand.
CTGCCTTCCTCCTTCCATCCTTGCTTCTTCCTTCTTTCTTTCTCTCACTTTGTTTCTTTCTTCTTTTCTTTCTTTCTCCTTTTCTCTCTTTCTCCCCTCCCTCCTTTTAATGATCTAATTAGAAGTCAAAGTTTGGTTTTGTAGAGGGTTACATGGTGACTCAATTTTTACTTAAAAGACCCCAGATCTCCCTTCTTCCTGTTCCATTATTCTTAGGGTGACTTCCTCTCCTCCCTTATGCTTTTAAATATCTGTGACTACACTTACTAATACTGTATTGCACACTTGTAATTTGCTGAGAGAGATCTGAAATGTTTCCACCTCACATACGCACAAAGCTGATATTGTGGGGAAATGAATATGTTAATTATACTAGCTTCAGTACAGTCATCATCTCACAACGTGTATATATATGAAAACATCACATTGTGCATTTTAAGTGTATATAGTTTTATAACAAAAAATTCTTGCAGCATTGACTTCATGGGCTAGAAACCCCTGGTATGGTTGCATGAAACTTGACTTTTAAAGGAGACTTTGTTTCTTGGTGTAGTGTTTTCTGGTAATTTTACCTTTAAACACGTGTTTTGTAAGTGAGGTTCATGGAAAGCATGTGCAGAGCAGAGAAGAGGTGCCGAGCGGCAGTGTGTGTGCGTATAGCTCAAGGCCAAGGCACAACAGACAAAGAGCAATTTGTAAGCCAAGCAGTTACACTGGCTGAATAGTTACAGAAAATATCAAAGAAAACAATAAAATGACAGTGTATAAATTAACACTTAAATTAAATTCAAACATATAAAAATAATTTCTTTGAAGAGTTAAACATTTTTAGAAAAAATGTTCCACTAGAAACATCACTTTCAAATGTATTAAATCACATATTTTGAAGTAATTGGCCTTCGTATCCTATAAAATATACTTAAGGGTGGTGCCTGTGGCTCAGTGAGTAGGGCACCGGCCCCATATACCGAGGGGTGAGGGTTCAAACCCGGCCCTGGCCAAAGTGCAACAAAAAAAGTAGCTGGGCGTTGTGGTGGGCGCCTGTAGTCCCAGCTACTCAGGAGGTGGAGGCAAGAGAATCATCTAAGCCCAGGAGTTGGAGGTTGCTGTGAGCTGTGACACCATAACACTCTACTGAGGGCAACAAAGTGAGACTCTGTCTCTAAAACTAAATAAATAAATAAATAAAATATACTTAAGAGCTATAGTACCTATTATAATAGCAGAAATATCCTTTTCAAAATTAAACATTTTAAAAAATCATTTGTGTTCTTTCATATGTCCTGAAAATCTGGCATCACTTTCATCTCTTTCCTTTATTTAAAAATGAAATTACTAAAAATATACATATTGAAGAAACCATGAATGGATTTGCAGAAAAGTGGGACCAAAAGATTGTGCAATCAATCAAATATATTAATAAGGCATTATTATTTACTATGTTATATAAAGTTATGGATAAACTATTATTTTTTTCTCTTCAGTAATATTATTTTGTGCCATTATATTGTTGTACTGCTATTATGCCACTTCCTATTTTAAAGTTATAAAATATTTTCAAGGAAACGTATTGATCCCATATTTTCCCCCTGTGCTTTGAATAGAGACCCTCATTTTTATTTTTCCTGGGGACTAGAAATTATGTAGCCAATTCTGGATATCTGATATAACTGTAGGCATAGGTTCCTAGTTAGGAAGGAGAGGAAAAATGAAAAAGCCAAAAGTGAAGCAATATGTGAACTGTATCCCTGTCTCAAAAACAATTTTTTATCCATAAATCTCACCCAGTAGTTCATACATCTTCGTGGACAAAATTATATGATGTACTCTCATAATTTCAAGTTAATTTGTGAAGCAGAACGTTTTTAACTAGGTATAGGCTAGCTTGAAAAAAAGTATTTTTAGATTTTCCTTTGTAGGGAAAAGGGTGAATGGATAGTGAGGTATGCATAGGGTATTTTTCATTTTGTCAATTCTGAGGCCACATTTGTGGTTTATACTTGTGACACTCAGTATCCTCTTATTATCATATTATTTTGTAATGCCTCCTTTAGTATTCTGAGTTAAAATTTGGAGAGAGTTCTACATGTTATGCATGTAACAAAAAAAAATTGGCATAATAGACAAAATAAACCCTAAAAATAATCCTAAAAAGAAATAACTGTGATTAAATAATGTGCATTTAGATATGTTTATATGTTTATCATAGAAGACATGATTAATTGGCCAAAGGTTGTCTCCCTACATGGAATTATACCCAAAGCATAATCTACACATGCCAGTTAGAGTTGATTATACCACGTAGACAATTTAACATAGGAAGTATTGTTATTACTGATGTGATTTTCTGAAATTATAAAAACCTCTCAGTAAATATTCCAACAAAATACTCTGTGATTTCTCTTGGTTTATGCTGAATTAATTCATTCCTTCCTTCCTTCCTCCCCTCCTTTCTTTCTTTCTTTCTTTCTTTCCTTCTCTTTCTTTCTTTTGAGACAAAGTCTTACTTTCTCACCTTTTGGTAGAGTGCTATGGTGTCACAACTCACAGCAACCTTAAACTCTTTGAGCTCAAACCATCCTCTTGTCCCAGCCTCCAGGTATCTGGGACTACAGGCACCCACTACAATGCCTGGCTATCTTTAGAGACATGGTTTCATTCAGGCTGGTCTGAAACTGGTAAACTCAGGCAATCCACCCACCTCAGCCACCCAGAATGCTGGGATAACAGGTGTGAGCCACTGTTCCTGGCCCAAATTCATATATTTGAGGAAAATTGTACACATTAAAGCCATGTTAATTAAAAGTTGGATTCAAGACTTATAAATGAACAAGTAATTTTTGCAACACAGATATTCTATTACATTGAGATGTCTGAAGTTCTTGGACATGTTCTTACTTGGGCAGGAATACAAGACAATGTAAGATGTTTAACATGCCTGGCACCTGCGTTCTAAATAAAAGTAATCATTTTGCAAGCTATATGAAAACCAAATCAAGCCAAGAAATACCCCAAAGGGAGGTTAAATCTTTTCCAGAATAATCAATGACATGATTTTTTCCATTGGAAAAGGTAGCTTTGATCAAAACAGGACTATTCTTTTTTCTCATTCATTACTTCCAAAGGCTTGTCCATGCCTACTAATTCTATGTAAAAATTTTGCAGTCTAACCAGAATGTGCTTTTCTTTAACTTTATTATGCCATCTCACTCCTTTATACTGTCACTTATGCTGCATCCTTTGCATGGGAATCCTTAATCCTATTCCATACGGACCTACTCATTTGTGAAATTGAAATCAAAGACTATTTTTCTCAATCTTAGTCTCTTTATTTCTGTGAAATTTCTTAATTTAGTAACCAGCACATCCTCTATCAAACTTTCCCATTATATGACATGGGAAAAATTACCTGTCCCCAATGAACTTTAATTCCTTAACTTATAAATTGAGAAACATACTAGTACATGCTTTCTATTGTTATCATAATTATAATTATTAATTGAAGCAATGTAGCACTGTGCTTGCCTTATAGTAAGCTCTCAGTAATGTTTTTTAAAATTATTATGAGACACAGTGTGTGTTATGGCACTGTATTACATACTTTCTCAACAGTATTAATCGTAAGACAGTAAGCTTAAAATTTGCAATCCATATTTTAGTGATTGTGGAGTGACTAATGGAAACTCACTAATTATTTAATGTGGAAATAAATAAATGCATTAATTCTTCACAAAATGGTGTGAAGGAAGGTTTGAATGTATTACCTATTAAGTTAGGAGATGTTACCTTCTATTTAATTAGTTTTCATGTAATATTATTTGGATGTCCTGAGTTAAAATTAAAAC
>CAUYQV010189751.1:0-40049 GCA_963574575.1 Galagoides demidoff
GACTCTATTTCAACCAGAGAAACATTTTCACCAGGAGGAAAAGAGAAAAAAGGCATCTATAACAACTTGACCTGACACATCAATTCTTTTATTCTTCATTTCCTTCTAATGCTTGCTCACATGGACATGTACTTATGGTTCCATAATTTATAATGGCCAGAGATATATAAAGTTATAATAGCTGCAACACAATATTTTTGCTCTGTTTATAGGCATATGGAGATCATTTTTATTAGCTGTAATCTATTTTCTTTTTCTTTCTTTCTTCTTCTTTTTTTTTAAATTGAGACAGAGTCTCACTTTGTCACCCTCAGTAGAGTGCCGTGGCATCACAGCTCATAACAACCTCAAACTCTTGGGCTTAAGCAAGTCTCTTGTCTCAGCCTCCCAAGTAGCTGGAACTACAGGTGCCCACCACAATGCCTGGCTATTTTTTGTTGTAGTTGTCATTGTTGTTTGTTTGGCAGGCCCAGGCTGGGTTCGAACCTGCCGGCTCTGGTGTATGTGGCTGGCACCCTAGCCACTGAGCTATAGGTGCCGAGCCAATGTAATCTATTTTCAAATGAACCCACACTATTGCCTGGCAGTTCTTTTACTCACTTCATTTACTATCCAGTGACCTCTTACTGTGGTTACTCCAGAGATTCTTAACTGCACCAAGGCTGTGATACTCCCCTACTGCTCTTCTAAAATGTCTTTACTCTTACTCTATTTAGCAAAGTACAGTAAAAACATCAGGTAAGAGAAGTCTCATTCTTTCTGTCTCCTCTTAATAACTTTCTCTCTATTAATTATTAATGAAGTAAAGTTAATTTTTCCATTATAAAATATAGAGGGAAAATTGCTTGAAAATCAAAAGGAGGCTTCAAAAACATCCACAAACAATCTTAGCACCATCATATAACTATTCTTAGCATTTTGTATAATTCCTCTCATCCATTTGTCTAAGTCATTTTCTACCCTGTCTTGTGTGTAGGGGTTCTGAAGCCAGACTTTGAATCTCAGCAGCACAACTTAAAAACTATACGACTTGTTGTGTTCCTTATGCCTAATCATATCCCCTTGAACATCTGGGTGGAGGTTCTTTTTCTTTATGAATTTCTGGGTCTTCAGAGGTGTTCTTTTTGCTGCTTGGATTTTCTTCTCCCCTCCCTCACCTGTCTGCTTCCTTCTTACTTGTCCTCTCAGTTTAGACCAGGTAGGATGCTTTTTCCTCTAAAGAGCTCAATCTGCCTCCTGTCTCCTCAAGGACACTCTGTCCTCTCCCTTCTACACCCCCACCACACTCCATTATAAGGATTATCTTCTCTCCATTAGATTGTGTTAAACTTCAGCATTCTGGGAACACAGGTCCCCGGTTTCCTGAATTTGGAACAGAGAGAAGAGCCCTACAGGGATTATAAAGCAGGGGTGCTGGGCACTAGAGACTTGTCAATTCTAGACCCATGTTATGGGCTGAGCTAGCCCTTCCAAATTCATATGTTGAAGTCCTGACCCCCAGGACATCAGACTGTGAATTGATACGGAAGGAGGGCTGTCACAGAGGAAATTAAGAAGAGGTTGTGCTGCAGGAGGCTGGGGCCTCAATCTAATGCAACTGGCATCCATAGAAGAAGAGAGAAGACACATGGGCACACACAAACAGGGAAGACGGCCAAGTGGGACGAAGGCCATTCGAGGACAAAGGCACAGATGAGAGTGATGGGCCTGCAAGCCCAAAGATAGTCATAGACCCTCAGGGATTCTCCCTCAGAAGGAATCAACCCCCTGACAACATCTTCCCTTCAGACTTCTAGCTTCTCCAACTATGAGAAAATACACTTCTGTTGTTTTAAGCCACCCAGTTTGTGAGGTACTGTGTTATGGCAGCCTTAGGAAACTCATACAGCCTGCCCTGAGAAAGCCTTCTGTCTACAGCAGAGGCCAGCAAACTTTTCTGCAAAGGACCAGAGAGGAAATATCTTGGGCTTTGTTGCAGCTACTTAAGTCTGTTGTTGTAGCAGGGACGTAGCTCTAGATAATATGTAATATGAGCTGTGTCCCAATAAAACTTTATTTATAAAAGCAGACAACAGGCCAGATCTGGCTCAGAGTCTATAGGCTGCTGACTCTTGCTCTAGAGCAGCGGTTCTCAACCTGTGAGTCATGATCCACAGGAACTATATTAAAGGGCTGCAGCATTAGGAAGGTTGAGAACCACTGCTCTAGAGGAATCTAGAGGTGACCTAAATGGTAAAGCACATGGCAGTGGCTCTCCAGCTGGTGAAGCTGCTGGTGATGAACCTTAACCCCGCACATTCTTACACATGAATATTCATGAAGGGGGTGTCTGCATCTGGGGCTCGACATATACAAACTTCATTTTGAAATCTATTAGAATTAGTAAATTGGTTTTATGAAACTATAAGCTTGTTTATCAACTGTGAGAATATTCTGTCTCTTTCTCTTTTTTGGTCTTCCTCCTGTTCTAACACTAGGAGCTTTAAACTGCTGGCTACGGTACCATATCCAAAACAGTGGTGATGAGACTGTAATATGCCATGATCAGAAAAGGCACGAATAGTGAAAGGAAGGCTCCTACACAAAGTCATGGGTATCAGACTTCACAACTGTGCAGTTGCCAGCTGGGTCCTTCCCTCCCGATATCAGTTTTATTTACATACTTTGCATTGTTGAGTTTCTCTTCGTCATCCAGGTTTTCTGTCTTCAGAAGGTCATAGTTAATGGAACCTGGTTGAATGGCATCAATGAGATCCAGAACAGGCAGGCTCGTGCTAATCTTTGGGTCCTAAAGGTGAAGAAAGGGAAGGTTTTATCAGCATCTTCCAAAGTTGCTTCCGTTTGGCTCCAAGGGAGCAGGTGGCTTTCTTAAATAGGAAGTACATGCAGCTGGGTTTCAGAAGTGCCACAGTATCCTACACAGCGTCATATAAACCGTAGTTTCTGTGTGGGTGCCAGTAACTTCCCAGGAAACCCACTGTCTGTCATCAGCTGGGAGGTGTTCTCAATGAATGAATGGAGGGAAGTTGGCACAATTAGAGAAAAACACAGAGGTTGAAATATGTTGCATTAGTGCCAGTAATATGGCATCATAATGAAGGAAGGGATGGTTTAAAAAAGAAAGCATCAGCATGGAGAGATTACAGGTGTTAGGAGGAGCCCTGCTTCCTTCACTGCGGGAGGCATCCCAGAGGGGTGGGAGGAGAGCAGTGAAGGTGCAGTTGGATGAGAGCTGCAAACCATGCTCCTTTTATGGAGATCTCAGGGAGAGAGAACGGTACTACCCAGGGAGACAGGAACAGTGACATGAGTAAATGCAACAACGGTAACCGACTTTTGTTCTCCTCTCACGGTTTACCCAGCACTGTCTCCTAGGTTGTCTCACTTGACGGTCACCATAAGCCTTAGGTGTGGCATCTAATCTTACTTTACAAATGAGGAATCTGTGAGGGTCAGTGACTTGCTGGGAAGTAACGGAGCTGGGATTTGAACTTAAAATTCTGACTTCAAATCCAGCGCTCTTTTTTTTTTTTTGTACAAGTTGATTTATAAATGTTTTGGTGTTCACACCCAGGGCTGGGAATGCTCCTAAGGTGTGAACGCGCAGAAGTCTGCACTGTCTGTTCTCCTGCTCCAGTAGGAGACCACGGTCCTGGGGACCTGTCAGGGCATCTGTGCGTCACATCCAAGCACAGTGAAGTCCATGCACCTCAAACTTCGAGGGTCCAAAGCAGAATAAATTCTAAACAGAAACAGGACATATAGGACCCTATTAGGTGCTGGTTCTTTAGCATTGGTCTTCCCGTTCAGGTAGAATAATATTATTAAAAATATTGAAGGTTATGTTAACCAGTTTGATGAGAGTATTTCAAAATGTATATGAAAACAGCACACTGTACCCCATGATTGCATTAATGTACATAGTTATGCTATAATAAATAAAAAAAATATATAATGAGTCCATTTTTTACTTACTCCTAGGTTTAAAAAAAAAAACTACTACAAAATTAAAATCAACACAAAATCACAATCTAATTTCCACCATCATCCTTTGTTTCCATCACCACAGAACTTTTTGGTGAAGAAGCGCATGGATGAAACCTGGATTTGAGTGTTGCCTTCCTTCCTGGTTTCCATCCTGGGAGTTGCGGCATGACAGTGAGTAACGGCCAACAGCTGGGAGCAGGGCTAGCTGAGGAAGGGGCCAGGATATCAACTAGGAGCGGGCCTATTCATTTTTTTTTAACAAGCTTCACTTAAAAGAAATATGGGGCTGGGTGGCACCTATTACTCAGTGGGTAGGGTGCCAGCCCCATATACTGAGGGTGGCAGGTTTAAACCCGGCCCCAGCCAAATTGCAACCAAAAAAAATAGCCAGGGATTGTGGCAGGCATCTATAGTCCCAGCTACTTGGGAGGCTGAGGCAAGAGAATCGCCTAAGCCCAGGAGTTGGAGGTTGCTGTGAGCTGTGACATCACAGCACTCTACTGAGGGCAATAAAGTGAGACTCTGTCTCTAAAAAAAAAAGAAATATGGGGCTAATTCAGCATTCCCTTTACGTATGCAATGTGACCCTTTTTACTTAATCAATTTTGTAATGACTTAAGAAGACAGGAGAAAAGAAGACAGGAGAAAATTAGCCCCGAGGGTCACTAGGAACAAAAAGAATTGTCAAACCTATCTAAGAGTAAGCCCCAGCATGGCTCAGCAAACCTTTTCCCCACAGGGATGCCCCGGAAACCACAGCACAATGTGATGGGCTGGAGTGGCAGCTGTTTTAGGAAGCGAAGCTCCCCTGGGCTATGTGACTGGCCATTTCATCCTTACGGCCATAGGCACCCACTGCTCTACAGCCTCCCCACACGGGTGCAAGGCATAATCCCCTCATTTCTGGGCCATCACCTGCGATTACTAGTCATGATCTCAGGAAGTCACTTGAGCTTAGCTTTCTTCATCTATAAAATGGGGGAAACAGTGTGGCCAACTTCACGATGTTCATGAAGATGAACTGAGGCACGAGCGGAGAGGTGGTGCTCAGAGTATTCCTTACTCAGAGCTCTTCTTGCCTTCGCCTTTTGTCACTGCCCTTCCAAATCGCTTTCTTTTCTTTTCTACCCTTCATAATTAGCATTTTCTATTCCCCACCACCAGCAGCCAAGATAACCTAGGTCTCATCTCCTTTGCTGCCCTGGCAGAGATGGCCTAAATGACTCTCATTTCCCGCCCTAGGTATTAAAGCTAAAAAGTTAGTGACCTTTTGGAGGGGGTAGGGCTGGGGAGTGGGCATGGGTCACACGTTTATTTGGCGCCACCAGAAGCCTCCTTCTTCTTAGTCCAGGGGGGACCCTGACCCAAGGACAAGGGAGAGAGAATGGGGGTCAGGACTGAGCTGTGGTCCTTAGAGCCCCAGCTCTGAGTCGGTGATGCTAAACTATCTCTGAGGTGCCTCATCTGACCCCACCTTCCAGAGTTTGGGATGACCCTGTAGAGCACTCAGGCCCTCGCCTCATGCACCTCACTGTTTTCTCCCCCAGCATCTGAGATGGGGGAGGGCTGTGCTCCAGGAGAGGAAGAGGAAGGCCCCCTCATGTGTACAGAAAGGCCTCCGTCTCACAGGGCCTGCTCCTGAGTGGGTTTTGCATAGAAGGATCACAGCCAGAAGAAATGCAGAAATTCCAAATCTCTTCCTAAAAGAATCTCTCACTTCAGTTACCAGCATCCACCTCTAAGTCTGTTCTGCTCTCCAGGGTGAACAGGAAGCTGGGATTGGGCTGCAGGCGCCAGTTAGCTGCCATGAGCTCCTAGCAAGTGGATGCTCTTACGTCTGCTCTTCCTGGGGGAAAGGAATTTGAAATTTCTCTTGAAACAGAGGATTGATATCACGATGAACGGCCTCACCGACCCCCTTACTACACCCCTGAAGGGGACCCTCCCCACAAACCTGACCTTCAAACTATGACAATGTAGTTAAGATGGCACAGACATTATTATAATGGAGATAAGTGTGCAGGTCCCCTGAGGAAGAATCCAGCTAATCTGTGAAACGTGAGTCAAGAGATTTAATAAAATATAATGCCATTATTAATCAAAATGGGATTGGGATATGAGTACACAACTGCTTTTTTTCCTCCAAAAAAACTTTGCATAGGAGATCTTTTAGCATTTTCTATTTTACCATTAAACCAGTAAAAATCTGAATCCTAAAGGTGTGCACATTTAAAAAGATTATCGTATTTTATGTCACTTTGAAAGAATAATGCCTAAAATGATGGGTTCTTAAAATTAACGATTATGGGAGAAAGTGACGGGAAATTTGTCAGTGAAATGGCCAATGCACATCAAAACAATAATGGGTCATTTAAGCAAGATCAAAATGGGAGGGAGAGCCTGAAATACCTGACATTGAAGGTCACTTTAACATATAGTGAAAATAATGAGACGCAGAAAGCTCCGGTGGCCTCTGCAGGAGAAGAAGAATTTTACCTTGAAACTAGAGATGGACGAACTTTTCTCTGCCTCCTTCAAGGTTTCATTCACCCAGTTGACAATAATGTCATCATTAACCTTCTGGCCACCACCAATTTCTTCGAGGATATTCAGCGTGTACCTGTATAAAATGAAGAGTAATTTTTTTGGAGAAAAGTTGCTCAAAACATCAGTGTAACAGAACACAGCCCAAGGTAGACATTGTCTTTTCCTTCTAAGTATGACGGAGAAGAATATCTGGATGACATTACATTTAAGGAAAAATAGCAGCGAGGATCACATTGGTTCCTTTTAGAACGACTGAAGATAGAAATTGACGGTGGCTGTAATAAAAGACAAAGCAAAGTCCATCCTTCTAAGCAGTGTCATTGCTCTGGGTGGGAAGAAAAAGCAGAAGAGAGAAATTCAAGGAAAGAGAAACAAAAGTTTCCAACTTGTGACAGTTTTCCTAAATGCACCACAAAAATCAAGAAACGACTCAGTGTTAGAAAAGTCAGAGTAGCCAACGTGATACAGAAACAAATATAAATGATTATTTCATATGTAAGTAAAATGTCAGGAATACACTGACAAAGGGAATCTTTAGTCTGAGGGCAAGAATTGCCTTGTTGAATATAAGAATTGGGGTTTTTTGGGGGGTGGGTAGAGATGGCATTTATTAAGAAGATACTTCAAGTTCTTCAATTTCCACGCAGCAGAGAAGAATCACCATTCCCTAAATCACCCCTTTCCAAAAGGGGATTTACCGGGAGGAAGCCAGGCAGCTGCGCAGGCTACAGGTTTGCTGACCTCATGGTTCAGCTTTGCAGGAGGGGGTCTGATTACACGCGAAAGACCTTCAGGGCTAAGACCACGGTGTGGGTTTCTCGAACTGAAACCCAAGAATCCTGTGGGACTGGACTACCTAAATGAGGTCACCCCCTCCCTGGGTGTCCCCACATTTTGCTTACATAATCCACAGAGTGTCTTTCTCTAGTTACTGCTTCTAGGGAAACACAATTCTCCCATGACTTTCGGCAGGGTTTTCAAGTTTAATCCCTGAAATAGGAGCGATGCTTGCTTCCTCTAGGTTAAAGCACCTTCCCGTCATTGAAGATAGGGAGGAAAATGGCAGCTGCAAATTTTCTTTATGAAGAAAAGAAGTCACCTTTAGCAAACTGGCAGTGATGCACTCTCAATCACACCTCTCAAATCGACCGGCTCGTTTTCCTGCTGTGTCTCCTTCTCACAGGATTTCCTTTCTAAAGTACAGTTCCGATCATATTTTAAGTGACTCTCAATGGCACAAAGAACACAGGTTAAGCTCCTGGGTATGACACACGAGGCCTTTCACAATTTGGCTCCAGATTCCTTTGTCAGAACATCTTTGATTTCCTTCTATTCTCCTCTTCCTCTCCCGTCCCATGTCCCCACCCCCAAGCACACACCGATACCTGCACCTACACACAGAAACACACCCCTTTCAACCTCAGCAGCTCCTGCCCACACCACGCATCCTCGCACCTCCTGCTTCCAGGACTCAGCTGTACTCTCAGGCTGGGACACCCTTCCCTTCCAGGGAATTTCTCATCCTTTGGACAATTCCCAGATCAAGCATCACTTTTCTGATCCAGACAGTGTATTAATCACTACTCTTACACTTTCATCAAGCCTTTGGATTGAGTGGCTGTCCACCATGGCCCCTTGGACAGGATCCATGTACCCTGTTCTTTATGGCATTTTCAGAGCCTAACAGAACGCCTAGTGCTCCTGCCATCCAGTAAGTGGAAGCACAGAGCGGTGACTGAAATGAATAGAGTGGCTTTCTCCCAGGGAAAACAAGGACACAGCAAAGTTGAGAAATGTTTGGGTTGGGCCCAAAGATGCAACTAAAATGCTAAGGAGTAATAATGCATACAAATGAGATATGCCTCAGAATTTCAGAGTACGTCTAGTTTGGAAAGATGCTTACATTTTATGGCATAACTGGCTGGTTTCTGGGAAGCATGTTATTAGCATTTCCTGTAACATTTAGGAATCTCTGCCTAATGCACATTGGAGATAAGAAACAGCAGTGTGATGCCTGCTTTGCTGGAGCCCTCAATACACAACCCGGGAGGGGATGACAAACCAAGTTAATTTTCTAGTCTTCCTTCATCCCAGGACTTAATTTTCACTCCCCTTAGCCTGGGTTCCCGTCTGACTTTGTTCACATGCACAAGTCACTGTTTTCAACACACTTCCTGAGCTTGGGGGCTAAATGGTCCAGAGGGTCGCCCGCCTTTGTACAAAAGTCTATCTGTGAAAAAAAAAAAAAAGCGGCCAATACAGAGGGTCTAGAAAATTGCGGGAGCAGCTTATTGCATTTGGGGTGTAAGAACAGCCCCTCACAGTGACACAGAGTTCTGGTGAACACAGATCAGTTTTTCTGATACAGAAGTTTAAACTGAAATCATATTCCCATGTGTAAATACAGCAATGGAAACAAAGGGAAGAAAGAACAGAATTAGGCTGGAGCCTCAACTCTAGACAGCTAAATGCTCATCTAAATGCAGATCTAAAATTAAAAAAAAAAAACTAATTTGACCTCTGTCTTCCTAGATTTCCCCCTATCATCAAGTGGGTTTTAGGGCAACTGTGCTATTATTAAATGGAACCCAGATACAACCTCAGTATTACTGGTGTTTGCAAAAGGTGCTGTGCTGAAAAGTTCTTTGTCAAAATGAGTCTGCTTTAGCCAGACCCTCCTCCAACAAGACTAATGAGTGGATGTGGGCACTGGAGGGGGTTAATTGTTACATACTTACTTTCTGCCTTTGCACACTTGATTTATTTATTTAACATTTGGCATAGAGGGACAAATTTTGGTCTTTTGTGTTTCAATGATAAGGTGACCAGACGTCCCTCTTTTTAACAATTTGTTAAAAAAGTCCTGATTTTTGGAAAGAATGCACGACAATCTAGGGAAGGGCTGGACAATGGGAAGGGAATATACTGTTTTCGGCTGCTGAAAAGGTTAATGTAACTCCATTTGGGAATGAAGAGGTTAATGTAACTTCATTTGGAAATGAAAAGGCTAATAATGTCAAGTCCCTACTCCACTCCTGGGCAAGGTCGCCCAGGTGGACCAGCACCCTACTCCTTTGAGCCACAGGCACCAACCTATACATAATTTTTTTAATGTATTATATTTGTAAATTGTGCTTATGTTGAAATTTTAAAAAATTACAATACTATCTTTGGAAATTTTATAAAAATGTGCCCAATACAATACTTTTGCGTTTTATGAAAATTTTTGTTGCTCCATATAGACCAAATTTTTAATCAAGAACACACCCCTCTTCCACCCCCCACCCCCATCAATGATGTCCCACTTTACCAATGTTAAAATCTGGTCACGTTATTCAAGGACCCATCCTGATTTCACTATCCACAGCCTGTTTGATTTGGGGAGAGTTCACTTCTTTGCTTGCCTCAGACTCTGTTCATTTGCTTGTGTCGAGTGGTCACTTCTAAGTTCATACACACCGTATTTGCCAACTCTTTAACCTAAGAACGATTTCCAGGCTACTGCAGGGGAAAGGGAAGTTTAAGCACACATCTCCCATCTGTTCTTAGGGGGAGGATGACACAAGGATGACAAGCCTTTTATTGTCCAGATAAATGACCAAATTAGCACATCTGTGCAATTCAATGAAATAAATTTCAGCTAGAATTAGCTGTAAATTTAATAGCTCTTTTAATGTGTGGCATGCAGAGCAAAAAGAAAATTCTTTTTCTGGTACCATTGACATAATTATCAGTCATTTCTTCTCCTTTGGCAGTAATATATTTCTCTGTTCACTTTCTTATATGCACAATTCCTGTGTAGTAAACACCTATAACAAATATGACTTATTAACCAGTAGCAGCAGAGTAGGCCTTATCATGTACATATCAGCCATAAAGTAGGACTTTGGGCACATTTTTATAAAATTTCCAAAGCAAAGATAGTACTACCAGGTGATTTTCAGATATTATGAAATTCAACACAGAACAGAGTTGGCCTGAGTTTATCATTAAAATTGAATATATTGAAGATTATTTAATATTGAAATCCATGAGTCATTTTAACTGTTGCAACTAAAATGACTTTTGCTTTGGTTTTTAAAGCACTCAGGACCCCAAGCCAATGTGTTAAAAATTCAAAGCACATATGAAAGACAATAAAGATAATTTAGAAATAGTTTCTGAAAACACACTGGTAAAACGCAGGTATCTGGAGTATTGTGTTGCTAGAGGAGCCCGTGACAACTGTCTTCCATCATTAAGGAGACCCCAGTTTAGAAATGGGTAGTGGAGCTTTTTACTTGGTAAAGCAAATGTAAATCGGGCAGTGAAATCTATCATGGTCACTTCTGATTATCCTGCCTCATCTGGAAACACTGAGTAATTACATCAAGAGCCAGTCATGAATGTAAGGATCTGCAGACAGTGGCTGGGGACGAAAGGTGCCTAGGGCTACTATCAACCCTGTCTTTGCCCCTACCTTGTTAGACAGAATGTAATGTGACATGTGGTTTCTAGGGATTCCTTCCAAGCAGAACAATGAATTAAGTTATACTAACATAGGCTCTTGTTGAGGAATGTAAGATTCCTGCCTACTCAGAGCCATGATTGCAGGGGGGGAAAAGGGAAGCATTTAAAAGCAAACGATTTAATTTTTTTTAAAGGCAAGGCAGTAATTGAAAGGAAAAACAAATAGAAACCAGAAATGAAACTGAAGTGGTACAGGCATTGTGAGCAGAGAGCAAAGGAACTTGTATAAGTTTCAATGTAACAAAGGGAAATTTTATTTAAAAAGAACAAAGAGAAACTTTCAAGTATTTACAAAGAGAGCCAGAAGTGGGTCCCTCTCATGAAGGAGAAAAGTCAACTGGTTACTATTTTATACTTACAGAGCCACTAACATTCTTTCTCATGCTTTTGTACCAAAAATTATTTGTATGTCTTAAAATTTATTTTCTATTTGCACATCTTATCATGTTCCATTATTGTTTAATTAATATCTCCCTATAGTTCTCACATGAATCAAGTTTATATTCAGCTTAAAAGTTGCCTATTAAAGGAACTACTGTTTCTGGCCATGCTGGAGTAAAAGGGATCCCATTTAAGCACCTGAAACACAGTGTAAAGCACATAGACTAATGTTGCTCAGACACTGGAGATCAAGGAGCATGGGACAGCAGTACCTGGAAGAAAACAAACCAGGTGAGCCCTAAGATTGCTGGTATGGAGTGAGTTTCCAGGCTGCACTGCAAGGAGAGAAAACCCAAACAGGACGTGGCCATCCCCTGAATTGAGAGGAGAGAGCTGAGAACTCACGGAAGTTGTGGGCCAGAAGACTGGAGAGGAGACAACTTTATAAAGAGAAGACCATCTTCTAGAAAGAAACGTCTAGAGATCTCTAAAGGGTTTATTTCAAGTCTTCAGCTGAGTATTGCTCAGTGCATGAATGTAAAGAAACTATTGGCACCTAGGAAAATAACCACCGGATAGAACAAACCCTGGAGCTCACACAGAGTCCGGAATTATCTGTTCCCTAGCAGGTGGCATGGAAAAGTTTTATATATACATGAGCATCAAGTCAAGTACTCAGAGGAGTACTTTTTCAGGAGTAAGAGGAAGAATGAACTCTAGACCAATAAACCTTAGCAGTAAGCCTCAAAATGATCTTTACTCCATTCCAGGACAAAATTCACAAATATTTAAAGGAATACAGAAATGTCCAGTACCTAGCGAGGTAAAATCATAATATCTGATATATAATAAAAAATTAGCAGCATGCAAAGAAATATAACTCATAATGAAGATAAAAACAAGTTAGTATAAATGGACCAAGAAAAAAGTTGTTAATATTATAATTATATTCAATATATTCAAGGCTCAGCGCCTATAGCTCTGTGGCTAGCCAGCCACATACACTGGAACTGGCGGGTTCAAATCCAAGCCAGGCCTGTCAGACAATGACAACTACAACCAAAAAATAGCTGAGTGTTGTGGCAGATGTCTGTAGTCCCAGCTACTTGGGAGGCTGAGGCAAGAGAATCACTTAAGCCCAAGAGTTAGAGGTTGCTGTGAGCTGTGATGCCATGACACTCTACCAAGGGCGACAGAGTGAGACAATGTCTCAAAAAAAAAAAAAAATCTTTAAAAGATAATTGTTATTTACATAAATCAGTTAAAAGGTAAAAGGATGGAAAAAATAAAACATGTTTACCACTAATCAAGAAGAAGCTGTGTTAATATCAGGAAAAGTAGATTTCAGAAAAAAGAATATTACTAGGCATAAAAAGGGTCACCCTATAATGACAACAGGGTGATGAAATCAGATGAAACAATAATCTAAAATGCTCCTAAACCTAACAGTAGAGTTTCTCATGGCTGAAGCAAAAATTGATGGAAAAAAATAGCAGAAAAATAAAAAACAGCTTAAAACACAGTTTGACTGAATTAAATCACACACCTAAAATTTTGCTAGGTAAATAAACGATGGAATAAAAAGTCATCTGCATGAGTCGTACTACCTTCTCATTAGCTGCCACATCAAGGCCAAGGTGAGAGTACGGTTTCCTTCATTGAGATCTTGTCCACCAATGCCAACCAGGGAAAACTTCGCTTGATTCTTCCCCAGTTCCACTGCATAGTTACAATTCTCAAGCTGTTAATGAGCAGAAAGGAAAACAATTCAATGTTATCACCTCAATGACCAGACGGAATGATAAAAAAGATACAAAATGAAATAAATATGATCAGACTGAATGATCTCTCAAATCTCAACTGGCTCTGCAATTTTAGGATGCTAAACTTACAGAATTTTCTGTCTTTCCTTAAGTAGAACTCCTCCCTTATATAAAAAAAATGTTCATAGTGTACTCAAGCACAAAACCAAAATGAATTCATTGCTATGATTATTTGCATGGCTGTATCACACAATGTAACAGAGAGCCATCCTTAGTTACCAGTCCGTAATATTTCTAAAGTAACTGAATTCATGGACAGTGACGTGGAAAATTTGGATTCTCTATCTTATGCAGGCAAACTGGGCAAAGATGTGGAACAGATATTCCTGTGCCTACCCAGGGATCATTAAGAGTCATGGAGACAAAGAATGGTAAGAAATGGCTGTGTCAACCCTGTTGTTTTCAAAACAGTGTTCCCACCCAGTTGACAGTAGACAAACTATTTGTATAAGTCAAGCTGTCAGTACAAAGCTCCCGTTCTTCAGAAATTACAATGAGGATCCTGCTGAGGTGAAAATCCCTGTGGCTCTGCTTCTTCTCATTATCTTAATTAGAATTTTTACATGATCATGTTTAAAGACATCCAACATGGAATTATAAATAAGTAATCAAATGAATAATGGACTTGCTTTGATAAAAGTGTTCAGGTCTCTAATTGCTGGAGTACCATTTAATTCCTGGATAAATATTACTCACCCAAGTTTGGCTGCCTGAGAAAGAACTCAGAGAGTGCTCTTTCAGGCTTGTGACTTCCCCTGCTATCAGAACATTAGGGTAATCATTGTTTACCTTCTTCATATTTTCCCCCAGTTTGGGGTATGGTGGTTTGTTTACTCGGTTCCAGTCAACAGGGACTTTAATCTTTTCATAGAGCTGGAAGATGACCAGGGCATCTGATAGGTCACTGAAAAAACAAACAACAAAAAAAGCATTCTCAAAAAAAAAAAAAATCTCAGAAAACAAAGCAGATATCTCACCTTATCCAGGGTCTACAATGGGCCAGACACTTCCTTTGTATTAGGTCAAGGAACTGCGTACCTGGAAGCGGGGGCCCCATCTTTAGAGGTGAAGGAACTGCGACTCAGAAATTGGAGAATTTATTCTCCCTCTGTGCGTCTCGCTATGCCCCTTCAGCTAACATACACTGCCTCCAAGAAAAGAAATACACCTTTAACACATGGCATTAAGAGAGACCTCACTGCAAACAACATTCCGTTGTGTTGCCTGGTTGTGAGCAGGTGCTTAGCTGACAATATCGACTAAATGTGTCTTTTTGCTGAGGTCTGATTTCGGTATTAAGCTCGCACAGGTAGGCTGGAGTGTGGAGGTGAGTTTCTCAGCTGAACAGCTAACATCTGACGCTCCCTTTGGCACTTTTTCCCCTTTCATCAAGGTATTGATGACGTTTTCATTTTGAAAACACACATCATAGCCATATTCGAAATCCTATGGATCTTTCAAAGTCCCCGTCTCACAATAAGAAGGAGTACCCAGGCTTGGCGCCTATAGCATAGTGTTTACAGAGCCAGCCATATACACCAAGGCTGGCGGGTTCAAACCCGGCCTGGGCCAGCTAAACAACAATGACAACTGCAACAACAAAAAAATAGCCAGGTGTTGTGGTGGGCCCCTGTAGTCCCAGCTACTGGGGAGGCTGAGGCAAGAGAATCACTTGAGCTAAAGAGTTTGAGGTTGCTGTGTGCTGTGACGCCACAGCACTCTGCCGAGGTTGACATAGTGAGACTCTGTCTCAACAACAACAAAAAAAAGAATGAGTTCCCAAGTATTCTTACCTGTACAAATGATTGACTCGAGGGTTAACACCCAGGGAGTTCATCCAGTTCCTAAACGTCCTCTCTTCTCTTGTCTCACCTAGATTAATGAAGACGGGTTACCTTTAAGCCTCTAGAAAACCTGCCTTTTTAACGATCAAAGCTTAGACAGGCCACAATAAAAACCACAATGAAAGGATTAAATCAAATAAACCCTATTGGATTTGGATAAAGTCTACTATCTTATGGTAAATTTCATTTTGCCATTTCAATTCTACAAGTATTTCTATAGCCTTGAGTAGTGGTGTGTGAGATCCTGTGTGTGAGGTAACTGTTCAGTTGGCCCTCAAGGCTTATGTCCTTGTTGGAAAAATAAGAATTTTGAGCATCAAACAGAGATCACACAAGCTAGAAGACTCCCATCTGAGGCAGAGATATTTGCTGTTTGAGTTGAAACAAGAAAATGAGTTGAATGGGCTAAATGTGGAAGGGGTGAGGTTTGAGTTTTACCTTGTATGATGAACAAAAATCTGGACGGCAAAGAGGAAAGAGTAGAGGATTTGGGGGGGATGGCAAAGGGGCAGGAATATGCACACAAAAGGAATGACAGGCACGATCTCTACACAGAACACCAGGAACTGATTGTTGCATGTTGTACAGTAAACAGAGATGAGGCTGTGCAGAGGCTGGAGCCTGAGTCAGCCACCTCTGAATGAAAGGAGCAGATTTTAGCTGATATATTAGACAATGGCAGCCATTATGGGTTCTTTTTTTTATTACTATCATAAATTTTTTAGGAAAGCAGAGATACAATGAAAGCAGTCCCAGGATGTGCCTGGCAGCAATGTGCAGAATTACTGAAAGGCATTAAGCGTTTGAATTAAACACGCAGCAGAGGGGAGAGCGTTTGGCACTCGCACATGGGACACGTTCAAGTGTTTGATGAATGGAGGAACAGGCCCCTAAGACCTATTAAAATAATTGGTGTATGAGGTAATAAGGGTTCAGAGGAGTGGAAAGGAAAAATAATAATCCTGAAGACATTCCAAAGGAAGAATTATTAGTACTTGCTGATTTAACCAATTCAGGTGTGAAGGAGAGGAAGATGTGGCGGTAGACCCTAAGGTCTGCCGTTTTGGTGGCTACAGAAAAACACAAAACCAGTATGATTAATGGAAATGGAGAATTTCTAAAGGATAGCAGATGGGATGGGGGGGGTAGAAAGGCGAAGGTGGGTGGGGGGAAGAAATGATCAATTCTGTTTTATTTATTTGCATTTCAAATGCTAACTGAGGAGGAATATGCTAGAGACAGCTGAAATGGGTGATTAGTGGGCTTGATATATAGATTTGGGAGTTAACAAAATACACAGCTCCCTGACCATAATTTATCAAATGGTACAAACGCAGCAGTGTTGGAACATAGATGCTATTGTACTTCCAGCTACAGTAAAGCACTGTGGAAAAGGATCAACCAATACTTTAAATACGGATTTCACTGCTTGTGTCACATTCATAGAACATTAATTTTGACTTTTTCTTTGTCTCAATATTGGGATTAGTTTACGATGGAAGAAAGAGTAAAGTAAACAGCTCTGGCACCTTTACCTGGTATACCCTGCCTAAGCCTATTTGTTTTTTGTTGCATCGCAGGGTGTTAACCAGAAAAATAAAACTGTCAGAGATGCTGCCTCAAAATACTTCATAATAATCCAAATCAAAGAAATAAAACAAAAACAAAAACTCAGTAAGCACATCCCAGCATAAGTTAAGTATCATTTTTAGATGATGAGTAGGGGCAATTCTTTCCTCTAGGAATTAACACAGTCCATTAAGTACATAAATTAGATCATTTGGAACTCAGGATTTATTTCATCTTATAATTAAAGGCATTATCTTCCGTAAAACATTTAATTCTGATAATGGATGAAGCCTATGTATAATGGATGTGATATAATGGTATTTGATTATTCCTGCTATGCTGCAATTGACTTGATGAATCTGTTTATTCTTTTTGTTGTATACCAGAGAATTAATGGCCTGTTTGCCATGTGTGAGGGGTTTATATTTGCTCAGAAAGTGATTTTGAATTGCCATTGAATTAGAATTGTGAGTGCTTTCTGGAACATCTTAAGCAACTAGCTTATTACCTTCAAGAGCCCCCCAGTCAATGTCCTGGTTCTCTGGTTTGTGCAGGGCAGGGTATCTGTTAAAGAGATTGGCAATGAAAGCCAAGTTCAACTTGGGGTTCCCTCGGACAACATCCGTGGCGGTGACAAACTGCCGGCAGCCCAGCCTCTCTGCCTGCTGCAGCATGCATTCTGCCCTCTGGATGTCATCTTTCTCCTGCAATGAAAAAGGATGTCTCAAGGCTGGGTCTAGGCTCCACACACACAGTAGATAATATGCTTAACATGAAAAATAAATGGAAATCTCACTGAAATCCTTAGTGTTTATCTCGGGAAGACAATTCCTAAGAGCAAGGAATTATTGCTTCTATGCACCAAATTCAGAAAGTCACATGTGAAAGGAATCTCAGAAGTTGGTAATCAAGATCTCTCTCTACACGGAAGCATTTCAGATGAATGGTTTGATGCCCTATTTTGAAAGAGATGCAGTAGATTCCGCAATTTTGTCTTTTGAGTTGATTTTAATTATTTCCAACATTAAGATTCCTTTATATTATCTTCTTGCACAGACTTCATAAGATTTTTGTCTATCAAAAAAGTTTATTAAAGACCAGGCGTGGTGGCTCACACCTGTAATTCTAGCACTCTGGGAGGCAGAGACAGGTGGATTGCTGGAGCTCATAGGTTCAAGACCAGCCTGAGCAAGAGCGAGACACTGTCTATATTAAAAAATGAAAAACTAAGGCAAGAGGATAGCTTGAGTTCAAGAGTTGGAGGTTGCTGTGAGCTATGATGCCACGGCATTCCTCCCAGGGGACAGTTTGACACTCGGTTTAAAAAAAAAAAGTTTATTAAGTAAAAATTTATTTTCCCATTTCCAATTGGTAAAAGAGACTTGCACTTGCCAATAAGAACATCATAATTAGTCTAACTACTTTCCCCACACTGAGTTGGTGTACATGCAACCCAAGCAAAATAAATTTCATCTGTTAACCAACAATTTATCATTGATAAATATATTAATAACAATTTGACTTTTGCAGACTTCAAATTGAGAACCATTTACTTCACATGCTGAAATAATTCTAGAGCATCTCCAGTCATGTACAATCAGATTCAGATAACAAGACTGAAATTTTGTTGAAATACAATACACTGTCCTTAAAGTCTATGAAACCACCAATTTTCAGAAAACAGAACTTTAAACTGGAATTATTTGTTAATATGATGCTTTACTATATAACACTACACATTACAGGATAATCTCATGAGCTTTATTTCTCACTTAGTTTACTTCACTTCTCATTAGGCATGAGTTGACTTCAATATTAACTCATTGGATTTGATGCCAGGGATATCAAATGAGGCACAAAAATGGGCCAGGTGACTTCTCAAAATCAAAGTGGCAGCAGAACTGACGTTTTAACATTCAGATCCATGTCGGTGTTGCACAGCCTATTAAATGCTCAATGATGGACATGTTGAGTGCTTAGTACGCTGTGTAGCATTTAATTAGTGTTAATTTCTTTGTTTAATGTTTTATTTCCAGAGTCAGCTTTCATCAATTTCTATCCATAACTGCTAACAGTTTTAACAGGGCTTTCGGCAGAAACGCCCACTCATGGAACTCCAGAGCCAACGTCATGTGGAGCAAATGACCCGCCAGCACAGAGGCAGCGTCAGGTTCTCCAAACACAACCAGGGACATGGCCTTACCCTCAGTCCTGACATGTCAATAACAACCGCAGGGATACCTTCTTCATCCCCTTTTGGAGCCACCTGCTCGAGCAGGTGGTAATACGCTTTTGAGTCCTGTGAGACATGAAGAAATTACAATTTCAGAACAGCTCAGCTAATTACATCCTTAGCACAACCACAAGTTCCCCAAAGCAAACATTTTGCTTCTTATTCAACTATCACTCAAGAATGTGACTTAATTAATAAAACTGGAAACATTCACTGATTTGAATGTTCTGTCTGTTTACACGTTATGTTTGCTTTTCTTTCTAAAAGGAGTCTAACCATGAAAAATACAAGACATCCACACAGGGCAGCCCAAAGAAGCAGATACTATTCTGTTGTCCTTAGGGGGGAGAAACAACTTATTTACATGTATCAAATTGTATACAGAAAAAAATATAGATATACCTTTATATTGCTGTAGAAGTCAGTCAGCTAAGGTTTAATTTAGAAAAAAAAAGTGGCAGAAAGAGGAAGCAGAAGTTTAAAGCAGTGTTTAAAAATACATTTAAATAGACAATCAGCAAAAGAAAAATAATTTCAAAGACAGAAGATTGAAGCATTAACAAGCAATCTTTCTGTAAAAGGAGAAATACTAAGACGACATGCATTTGATCTTTACTTAGAAGCTAGGAAAAAGGATTAAATTTAGTTATAGCAGATGGAATACAAGTATTGAGATTCTCTTGGAGGTTTTCTTAGATTCTGGAAATGTGCTTATTGACACAAAGACTTCTCAGAATCATCGTCTGAGAAATACACGTTTTATCTCAGTCAGTGCAAGCATACAGACTTTCAGGTCATTTATTTAAATTATCTAAAAGCATCACAGTTTCTCCTAAGGGTCAAAAAATCAGCTGTTATTTGGATTTTAAAACTGAGTAAGATGTGGACAGAGGTGAGGTGAGCTCATCGTGTTTGGCATTAGAAAGATGGGAAGGAGAGAGTGCAGAGAGGCTGCACCTGGGAAAATGATCCACCTCTCTCTTCTCTCTACCCTCCCTTCTTACCTGCCACCATGGCTGTTTTGAAGTCAGTGGAAAGTCTCTGCAGGTGTCAGGCACCAATAAAATCGGCCTATCCTGTGTTATCTTATTATCTTGGCTCAGTCACCTAATTTCACCTGACCCTAATAAACCTCTCCCAGTCACTCTAGTATAGGCACCTCCCCACCTTTGCGGATTTTTTGTGACATAAAGACATCTCCCAAAGGCACCGGCTGCTCAGACATTACATTCTAGCACCTACTGCCTATGGGTGTTACTTCTAGAAGCCTGATTCTCAGTGGCACAGTGCTGGGCGCGCCCTGAGGTCTCAGCCCCATTGTGTGTGCAGCAGTGGGAAGCTGTCACTCAAAGAATTACGAGTCTGGGTGGACATTTGGCGAGTCACGTGACCTTTCTTTCCTCTGACTCTTTCTCTTTGGGGAAAATTTCTTTAACTTTTGAGAAAGGGAAGACTGAAACATTTTCCGTCTCCCATACTTTCCGCAGGGGACTGCTTTCTAACTTCACTGTCGCTCCTTCAGCTCTTTCTATCTTCCCCCCTCCGCCATCAACCAACAGTGGTTTCCTTTCACCTGGGCAAGGAGCTTTTCCTACATCTGAAAAGCACAATGTCCTCCTGCCT
Organism: Galagoides demidoff; assembly: GCA_963574575.1. Classification (NCBI taxonomy): domain Eukaryota; kingdom Metazoa; phylum Chordata; class Mammalia; order Primates; family Galagidae; genus Galagoides; species Galagoides demidoff. Next base: position 20,517 of record CAUYQV010189751.1, read on the forward strand.
CAGCCTTTCCCCTGGTGGATCTCTTTGTCTCAGTTTCCTTATGTGTAAAATGAGAGGATAATAATCCTTATCTCATGGGTTGTTGTTGAGGATTCCCTGAGAGAACACACAGATAAAACAGCGCGGCAGGTAGCCAACATATCTGTTATTATTAGTGTAAATAGAAGAGTCATCTTCACCTAAGTTTTAAAAATTATCCCCATCTGATGCTTCAATTTAGAAAACTGGAGAATTACAGTCCTCTATAGACTCTCTGTACCAGAAAAGCAGTCTGATCTCTTGCCATTCCTCTACCTCACCCCTGTCCCTTTATTCCCTGATGCTGAAGCGCCAACCGAGACCCACCTCCCTGCATGGCTGCCCTAGGCCTTTGGCAGATCCGTGGGTGGCCCCGCACTAGAGCTGAGGATAGGCTCTTCAGAACAGCGAGGGGCTCCCAAACTAACCCAGCTTCTGAAGAGATGAGGCCCATATCTTTGCCCTTTCTCCATGAACCCCCACATTCCCCTTCACTGCTGCAGTTGTGTTCAAATGACATTCTTCCTACCTTGATGTCTGTACTGAAGTTGCCAATTTTGTTGCAACCCGCATTTTCCAGGTGGTAATTAGCCCACCTCAGCAGGAGGTCTTCAGGGGAGAGTTTCATCAAATCCTCCAGGCTCTCCCCTTCTCTCAAAAGAGCAATCAGAGCTGAAAAAGTACAGAAACCATAAAATAAATACAGAGAGATGTTTGGGGAGGCTAGTTATAACTTCCAGTTATAACTATAAACATTCTACTGAAAAGCTAAGATAGCAATGTTACCTCTTTGGAGTAAAGGTTTTCATAGCCTTTCCCATGGAGTAAACATTGTATTCCCCCTGTTGTGAGCTTATTCATTATTCCCATTTTTCAGGTGGAGAAGATAAGAAACAATGAATCTCAATACTGTGAAAAGAACCAAGACTGCTGGCTCAGAACGCCTGGCTGGGTCTGTCAGACCACGTCTCATGAGATGACAACACTTTGGCTTTTAAGAGATCAATGTTGTAATAATAACAATGTTCTCTTGTCTAAGCTTATAGGTCTTGTATATTTCAAATGCTTATCTGCCTAATTATAGCAACTGAACAATGTAATCAACTATCCTCTCTTTCCCCAGGTGAATAAATCTTTTTTTGCCCAGTTAGAAGGTTTAAATCTAGCTGAAGTCAGTATTTGAAAGATCAGTATTCTTTCTTATGGGCTCTTTAATCCCTATTTGCCTTTTCCCCCCCTTTTTTATATTTGGGGTAATATATTGGTTTTAAAATAATTATTCCTCACTGGCTCTTGTGATTTGAACACATAAATAAAAAGCATGCAAAACTAAAGATTAGAATTTGGCTACAGATTTCATACTGGTGGAATTTGTATGTGAAAACTAGAAGGTAACACCGTGTTTTGTAAGGTACTTATCTACCCCTGTCTAAGCAGCAGGGTTATCAATGTTGAAATCCAAACAAGATAGGGAGGGGAGATCGAATAGGATCGGCAGCCACACATTTAGTTGAGAACTTCGACACTGTAAATGTAATTTTCTACAATCTTATAAAAATTATTTTTAATGTATATATTTAAGGTGTATATGTCATGATATATGTATCTTGATATACACATGTATAGTAAGGGAATTACCTGGGTGAAACAAATTAACATACCCACCAGCTCATATACTTACCTTTCTTGTATCTTTTTCTTTTTAAAAACTTTTATTTATTGATTTATTGGTGGTTAGAATACCTAAAATCTACTCTCTTGGCATATTACCAGTATGCAACATAATAGCTCTCACGTTATACATTAGCTCTCTAGACTTATTCATCCTTTGTATTTTCAACTTTGTATTTTCTGACCTACATCTTCCTCTAAAGTCTTGATAAGAAATAGACCAAGTTTCTCTTAATCTGATGCTATCACTGCAATCTCTGAATGTGAATTGCTTTATAAAATACAAGTTAAAAGTGGTCTTATTCATTATGAAGTACCTAAAGGCAAAGTGAGCTCCGAAAAAAGCTCTTGTGGTTGGTGTCCCAGACAGCTAGGCTGAGCTATGTGCTCCAAATGAGCATTATTATTAGTCTGTGGTCTTAAAAAGCTTTTGGTCTGGCATTTTAAAAAGTCTGATCAGTGTGGAAAGAATCTATTACATTAATACCATGGATTCAACATAACTGTCATTTTCAAAACTTTCCGACATCTTCCCCTTGTGGCCCCCAAGACATACACTGATCTATTGAAAAGCCATGCCATCTGTAATGCTGGAGACTCTGCTCTTACCTTCATTTCTGCTGAGCTCAATGTCAGCGAACAGCCCAATCTTGATGACTTGCCACAACAGTCCCAGGACTAGGTAAGGCTTCCCCTCCTTTAGGTCCTCAGCTCCTATGTTAACCACATGGCACCCGATGGCTGAGGCAGAGTTCAGAGCCAAGTTTAAGTTTTCCTGAGGGAGAAAAGAAAGGCATGCAAATTTTAGACTTTGTAGATGGGAAATAATCATTATTGATTGGCAAAAGCAATAATGTTTCCCTTCTGGAAAGTTCATAGTCCCAGAGGGATAGTCTTCAGTCATTTTAACATTAAGAAAAAAAAGTAAGTAACAAACTATCAGAGAAAACCCAGGAACCCAGACACTGAGTTCATGCAGTAGCCTATTCAAATCAGAACCTTGGTCAGTATGAGACTAAGGAGTCTTATATTTCTTTTTTTGGCAGTTTTTTTTTTTTGGTTAGGCCAGGGCCGGGTTCGAACCTGCCACCTCTGGTATGTGGGGCCAGCGCCCTCCTCCTTTGAGCCAGGCACCACCCAAGAGTCTTATATTTCTTTGTCTAGCTCTGTGATGAAGTCTACACATCTGGCTAATGCAACATCTCCATTAGCCAGAAATAAAGGAACACTTTCAGGGAAGTCATTGTCCTGTCCCTGACTATCATTAATAAGACAATCGTGGATGTAAAACAAGGTCATAAAAGAGAGAAGCAGAATAACTTTTTTTACTTGAAAATTTGGTATTAAGAAAGCGAAAAAAAAAAAAAAGATAACAATCAAATTCCTGGAAAAGATGGAATGGTTTTCACAAGCTCGATTTATTGAGTATCCATGATAACCAGGGACTCTGAGCACACACCTCCACAGATGGTATATTCTTATGACTAATAACAACCCAGGTACATACACAGTTGGAACAGAGTTGATGACTCTTTCAGTCTGGAGTCTGGGTACTATTTTTGGGCCCATAAAGGAGGAGGTATTAGTGTCAGAGATGTAGAGAAGTTGTCTTTATGATAATTTAAAAAACAAAACCCACTAGCGAATTGAGAAGGGCACTATCAGAAGAAAAATGCATTCTTGTTCTGGAGCTCAAATGATGAGTGAAAGATACTGTTTCTACTTATGACCAAGATCATGAGTAAATTTAACATTAAGTGCATTCATATATGTTTAATCACTGTTCTCAATTTAGTTACCACTTTCATTTTGAAAATACACGGTGTTGCTTAAAACCAAATGGGAGATAATATACTGTTCATGATTTAAGATGTTAGACATGGTTTCTGAGCCAGAGAATTACAATTATGTTAAAATATTGGAACATAACACAGAAATATAGCTACTGCTGGTTACTATTCCAGCTAATCAACAAATTGAAGGAATAAAAGCGAGTTATATTTATTACACTTGTGGCTGTGGTCAATTTCACCATAAAGGCTGCCAGAGTACTTCCCGTCTTTCACCCCTCACTTCTTAGAAAAGGCTTATCATTTCAGCTAAAACGCTGTGTTTTGGGCATCAGCTAAAAGATAAATTTATAGGGGAAGTTTGAGTTATAAATGTAGCCAATGTGAATTTTTATTCCTAATGGCCAAAACAAATATACAAGCTCCCAGATTGGAACACTCCATCAGCCTCCTTTCCCCCTGCTACAGAAACGTATCCCTCTATTCCTAAGTTTGACAAATCACCACCCAAAGACTGGGTTTCGGAAATGCTGTCTCAGCGCCGGAAAGGGCTGACTCAGCAGCGAGGAAGCACATTCCACACAAATCCCGTATGAAGGCCCTGGTGGGAAAACGTACCTGAATGGTGAAAGGGGTGAGTTTCTTTTTGTTGATTGTTCTCTCATCAATCGTGTCTGGCACAGATAGGTTGATCATTTTACTGAAAGAGAAACAGTTAAATGAGAAAAGCAGTTTTCTGAATAACAGAGCCCAGTAACATTTCATTTAAATTCTAGCCATACCATCCAATCAAACAAGACAGGAACATAATCTATGCTCCTTGGAGTTTATATGTAAAATCAGTAATTCTATTTGGCTAGATTCCAACTTTCTCTGGGAGAGGTAAATGCTCTTGCAGCCATACTCTGAGATTGGGGCAGGAAATGAGGACCCCGCTTCACTCACTTACCTAAAAAGCTGCAAAACTATCCTGCTTCCCTTAGTGCAGTGGTTCTCAACCTTCCTAATGCCATAATGCATTTTCATTGTTAAAACGGGGTTGCGACCCACAGGTTGAGAACCACTGCCTTAGCATGTTAGGAAATTCTGGGTGGATAACACAAATAAATCCTCCATAAAATTGTCCCCACTATACACGTATAAAAGACTATATACTTCTGAGCTTATACACCTATAGTGTCTGCATTTCTATGTGATACCTGATCCAACTTCACACATTTAACTGACTTTTTATGTCCTTTGCTTCTGTGTGTGTTTGCATGTGTATCTGTCTGCTGAAATTAAAGGCACTCCACTGCAAGTTAGGCAGGGCAACTTCCTGATTATTGTTTGAAAAATATGAAATTAGTAGCGAACTAGTAGCTCTTGGAGATGGTGGAGGGTGGGAGAAAAGGAGTGAAGAGTTGACTTAAAAAGGTATAAGCTACTTCTGCCCCTGAAAAATTTGCAGTCCAATAATAGGAAATACAAGGATCTGAAAAGCTACACAAGAATCCAAATGGATTAGAATGGTTAAAATGGTTTCCAAAGTATTACAAACATGTCCTCTAAGAATTCAGCGAAGGGAGAGATCCCTGGGGGATGGGATAGGCCAGAAAATGTCACGATGAAGAACAGAGAAACTGGGGACTGCCATCTTCATAAAGGAAATAAAAGGCAGAGCCACCACTGCCTGTCATTAGCTGGGTGTGTGTGGAAGAGAGAGTGTGGACGTGTTTGCTGCTGACTTCTGTCATTCAGTGTCCTGGGCTGGGAGGTAAAACGAGGAGTTTTGGGGAAGACCATGGGGTGCCTCGGGGGCCAATATAAAGGCTCGAATTTTGATGTTCTGTGTGTGTGTTTAAAAAATAGCAGTGGAACCTTTTAAAAACAAAATCTCACGACAAACTCTAATAAGTACTAAAAGTAGAGCTGCCTGGTTGGGGCGGGGTTAGCATCTTGCACACACCTCCCTCCCTTCCACTCTAGAGCCCCCACATGCTGGGTCTCTCAAGCCGCCTCACCAACACCACGAAGCCAGAGGACCTGCAAGGCAAGAGCTGCAGAGGCGTTTTCAAAGACACCATCCTGAATGGACCAGCACTGTATTTAGCGGCCTCCCGGGGAGAAAATACATTCACCCTTTTCCAGATGCCCTCATTCTGAAGTTGGGTATCTATGTGCACCCTCAGAGGTTTCTTTGCTGAAGAATACAGCTTGCATCAGACACATCAGTTACCCTGCTGCTATTATCCATCCCCTCTGCCCTTCTGGGGGCCATGTTCTGATGGAACAAAGTGGAGTATACGTGTATCCCCAAAATATATAGCTATGAAAATCGCCTCCATTATATAACTGACTATATATATTTCTTAGCTTATATAATGTCTGCATTTCTATTTGACACTTGATCAAACTTTATACCTTTAACTTATCACCTGGTAAATGTTTTTATGTCTTTCTAGAGTCATTGTTAAATCAGTGCTTTATCAATTTCTGCCACTTAAGTCCCCAGCATTTGACCGTATGTTCTGTACCTCTGTGTTTATCTCCACCCAGGCAATAGCAGCTTTACATTTCTCATTATAAGCTGCTTCAGAAATTAATTTGCTCTCTTGGATGAGGCCAAATGAAAGTCCGGAAAAGCATCCTAGGTGCAGCACCAAAGACAGCTGGGCTGTGAGAAACATGGTTAATTGTCGATAATCCAGAAAATGGGAACGTCTTTGGAAACCAAGGAAGGAGTATTATTTACCAAAGCACAATGCCATCTCCAACAGCATTAAAGAGATCGTTTGTGTTTGGATCCATTGGGATGACATGCCGACAATCCGGATCATTTTCCAGGGCTTTGTTTATCCAGTTGACAAAGGCATACTTTTCTTCCTCTACAAGTAAACAGGTAAAACAACTGATTTGCAAAGTGAAAAGCTGATACAAACAGAACTATCCAGGTGCATCTTAGATTCTCATGCCCAGTAGAGAGGATGTGAGTTTATGTCGGCCATTATCTTCTCATCTCCCCCACCCCTTTTTTTTTTTTGTGAGACAGAGTCTCACTTTGTTGCCTTGGTAGAGTGCTGTAGCATCACAGCTCACAGCAACCTCAAACTCTTGGGCTTAAGTGAGGCTCTTGCCTCAGCCTCCCAAGTAGCTGGGACAACAGGTCCCCACCATAACTCCTAGCTATTTTTTGCTGCAGTTGTCATTGTGGTTTAGCTGGCCTGGGCCAGGTTCAAACCTGCCAGCCTCGGTGTATGTGGCCCATGCCATATGACTGTGCTACAGGAGCTGAGCCTCATCTCATATTTATTAACATTTAAAAATCTCAGATAACATGGGAAATGGGCACCAAATCTATGTTCACTCCAAGTTATAAAACATATGGCCAACACATAGGAAAACTTTATGTTTACGTCATGCAGATATATTGCACTTAGAAGCACATGGATACATAGTTTATATTTTCTATATACGTACTTGTATACTTTATTTCTACATACAGACTTTAAATATAAATGTGGTTATAAAATGAAACTCAAGGTTCTGCACTGTTGATTTAAATGTTGGACAGCTACGGACAATTCTTAGATTATCTCTGAGCTTCTTTATTCTTATTTTATGTGGGCCATTATCTTATAGCTTCTTTATTGCTATGAAATGAGATCATTTGTGATATAATTTTTCTTTCCTATCAGTAAAGCTTTCGGAAAGTAATTTTACATTTAATCTTAGCCCAAAAGCTGAGAAGCAATCAGAAAGTGATTTTAGAAGTTTTAATAAAACCTTAGATTATACCTTACAGCCTCACACTGACTTTCCCAAGTTGTCTGTCATTGAAAACAATAGTGTCCCTCAGAGAAATCCTGAGCCACAAAAGTTTGGAAAATACCACGTGGCCTATCACTGTAGGGTAGGAAGATTCACAATGCACATATTTATTTATTTATTAAAAGCCCAGCTACTTTTTGTTGCAGTTGTCATTGTTGTTTAACTGGCCCGGGCAGTTTAACCACTGTGCTAGAGGCACCAAGCCTCATAATGCACATTTGACATGGCAAAGGCTCTGAAAATGAAATTTGATTTAAAAATAAAAGGCTAACCTAGCAGCTATAGATGGTAGTTAACCATAAATTTTTCTTTGATATCAACTAATGAAGAACTCGAGTTGTGAAATGCTGGTTTACTCCACTGTTTGGGCCACTGGAAGTTTCCATTGAGGCTGTTGGATGGCAGCCCTCAGAATAAACATACCACTTTCTCCCAAATCATCGACAGCACAAGCTTTTCTGATCACTCAGCAGGTGTTAAGAATAATCATGACGTTTGAAGACAGGAGCTTGAGCAGCTAATTTTTTCTGTGAGATTTACAAAGGATTTTGGGCAGCCTTTAATGTATTTTGTAAAATGCTAATGAGATCATTTGGTATTGGATCCTACCTGGAGCTCGCATGGCTCCTGTATTATGCACCTGACCCACTTACACACAGGAAAGTAGACAGTAGTCCGTCAAGTCATGTTGGCTCCTGTCTTTGTTTATGCCCCTTAGGTTTGAATCCCAAGTTTAGAATCCGTGACACCAGAAGGCATGAATCCTTTCTACATGGTGCCCTCTCCCCTCACCCTCAGCTCTCTCATCACACCAATGCCCTCTCCACCTCTGCTCTCGTCCGTGCGTACGGCCTACCTGAATACGAGTGTTGGGTGCCAACACTGGACTGCTCTGAAGTACCACCAATTGCACAAATCCCTTCCTTCTTGTTGATTGCTTTTCTAAAGGTCTTGGCAACATCTGTGCTTTTTAGGCCATGAAAAACCTGCCAAGATGTAATGTATTTTTAGAAACCCAAGCAGTAATTAAGAAAATCACACACAAAAAAAGCACATGGAACATTGAAGCAAGGCAAGTAGGAGCGTCTTTCTGGATATTTTTGGAAAGTGAATTAAAGTTCCTAGGGTCCAGTGTGTCTCCCTGCATTCTGCATGGCACTCACCTTGATAAACTCATCAAAGCTGATCCTTCCATCATGGTCCAGATCACCTGTAGCCATCAAGTTTTGTGTAATTTCTCTTATTCTGTACCCAGGCAAAGGCAGGCAAGCAGCCTTGAACAAGTCATTCAACTCATTGCAGCTGATGTATCCATTGCCATCGGTATCTGTAATGCAAACAATGTACTGAAGCTTCAGGGAAATTCAGGTAACAGCTTGGCGAGGTGAGGGAAGACCAGGTGGGATGTGAAGGGACTGGGGAGGCTCCATTCAGGGGTCAGGCCCGATCCCATGAAAGAGAATCTCACAAGAGGCCTGTTGCTATGGAATACGGGCAGTAGCATCACTTCTAACATTTACAGTAAAAAAGTCGTAATAATTTTCCATAAATTAGAGAAATTCTTAAATCACTGCCCTAGTGATTAGGAGGAAGAGAAAGCATGTTGTAGTATTAAAGGAAACCAAAGAAGGCAGAGGAGATATAAAAGAAAAAGCTACAGGTAGAAAAGAGACCACATTCCATACTCTTCCTTTCTTTTCTTTTCTTTCTTTTTTTTTTTTATAGACAGCGTCTCACTCTATCATCCTCGGTAGAGTACCGTAGCATCACAGCTCACAGCAACCTCCAACTTCCGGGCTTAAGAGATTCTCCTGCCTCAGCCTCCTGAGTAGCTGGGACTACAGGTGCCCGCCACTAACGCCTAGCTATTTTTTGTTGCAGTTTGGCCGGGACTGGGTTTGAACCCGCCACCCTCTGTATATGGGGTCAGTGCCCTACCCACTGAGCCACAGGCACTATTTTTTGTTTTTTAAGAGAGAGAGACAAAGTCTTGCTCTGTTGCTGAGGCTGGAGTGCAGTGGCACAATCACAGCTCACTGCACTCTCAAACACTTGGGTTCAGTTTTCTTGAAGCACATCCATCAAAAGTAAGTTCTCCCAGCTCCTCTAATGAACACCAGTGGCCTCTTGTCACATCACCTCTGCTATTTCGTTCACGCTGCCATTTCATGGAACCTGTCCTGAAGCCACTCGGTGAAGAAGAGAACAATGCAATTCGAGGTACCAGGTCTACTCACCAATTTTGGCAAAAGCTTCCCTGAGCTCCATCATTTCCTCGTCAGACACTGATCCCCTGGCCATCTTTCACTGCTTTAGGTAACAGATCTGGGGAGGAAAAGAACATAAGGCATACCTTTTATGCGTCTTAATTCTCAAAGTGCCATGTTAATTCTCATTATAATAATAATCTCATAATAAATAAGCAATTCTCATTTATTAACTGAAGAAATATTTCTCTGCATTCCCTGATTTATAACTATCTTTCCAAAATGTAAGTCAGAAATAGGCTTTTTCTCAACCCTCTACGTGGTGGTCTCCAAGGATGGCCCTCAGAGATTTCTCTGATTCCTGCCTACACAGACCTCCTACACCAAGAAGGAGCCCTAATCTCCCCCCACCCCTTGAATAGGGACTGATTTTATGACCACTTTGACCATTAGGTAGAAGTGATGAAACTCCTGCTTCCTTCTTTTTAGAATGTTTATCCTTGGGACCCTTTCTTGGTAACAACTGCCATGAGGTAAGACATTCAAGTTACATAAAGAAGCCACTGAAGGAGAACTGGGCATTTTGGTTGACATCCCTGCTGGGCTCCCAGCTGACAGCCAGCATCAACTGCCAGCTCCCCAAGCAGGCTACTTTGCACCTTCTGGCCCATTTAAACTCTCCAATAACCACAGTCACAGCCAACAGCACGTGGGGCAGAAGAACTGCCCAGTCAAGCAACAGAAAAGACAGATGATAAAATGACTGTTGTTTTAAATCACTACATTTTGGAGTAGTTTGTTACACAGCGATGTACAACTAAAACATTTAACTTTTACATAAATGTCTTTGTTCATATTCAAAATTAATGTTCATATTTAAAATGAATACGTTCCATCATGCCAACAGATACATATTTATAACTTCAAAGGAAGCTTATCAAAGTTCCCCATGTATTTAGGGATGGACAAACGGAAAGCTGACTCTCTTATAATTCATATATGGGAATCTGAGGCACTTCTCCCGGTAGGTGTTTTGTTCAGAAAAGCCTGAAAATGAAGCTGGCGCTTGAGTATTTCCCTTTCCCTTGCTTTACTGTTGCCCTCTAGTGGGCAGAAAGAAAATGGAACAGAAAATGGATCACATTCGCTATGCCCCACCCAAGCTAACCCACACCAGCGTGTTTCAAAGAGGAGTTCCATGGAAAGTTGTTGCATTTCCTGATGGGGACGGGATAAGTGGAGGGGAAATGCAGTGCATGGGATATTTCTAAGTATAATTGTATTTTGGACATTTCAGTGAAGTTATCGATTGTTGAAGCTACCTTAAATTTGGGACAGGCTGTTGCTTTAAATCGATTTTCTTTTTATATGTCCACATCATTCTCTAGTGCTATACTTTTTTTAAAAAATAGTTTTGTCCCTTTATTGTAATTTTTTCTTTTTTTTATTTCTTTCTTTTTAATTAAATCATAGCTGTGTACATTAATGTAATTTTTTTTTTGGTAGCTTTTGGCCTGGGCTGGGTTTGAACCCGCTACCTTCGTTCAGCATATGGGGCTGGTGCCCTACTCCTTTGAGCCACAGGCACTGCCTGCTATACTTGTTCTTTTTTATTTATTTGAGTTTCTGTTTCTTGGTGGTGTGCACGCTCCCTTCACTCAGGTGTGAGTGCCTTCTCTCTGAAGATGCTCCAGGTGTGTGGAAATGAGTGTTAGACTTGTTTTTAACGGCAACCAACAACCACACAAAGAGAGAGACTGGTTGAACACCAAAACCCATAGGCCAAAATGTATTGCACTTAATTTTGCAAGTCCTTATCCATTATCCACCAACTTACCATCCTGCCACACACCTATATCAATGGTTCCAAACATTAGTTTCCCCATGCAATCCTTTATCAACTGAAACCTTATATGTGAATAAGCACAAGCAAATAAAAATTATTCTGAGAGACTTTGTTTGAAAACTCCCCAAATCCCCTATCCCTGTAAGATAGTTCCTTGTCACCTTCTTCATCTGATTTGAAAATCACAGAAACAGGGATGTTATTAGATTTCAATTCATTAAAAAAATACATTTTGTTATCAATACAAACTTTTATTTTAGTATTTTCCTTATATATGAAAGAAGATATCCATCCATTGGGCTTTCTGAAGGAAAATGGAAACTGTTGAGGGCTTGTGTCTAAAAATCAAAATGTCATTAAAACATTGCAATGGCTCGGTGCCTGTGGCTCAATCGGCTAAGGCGCCAGCCACGTACACCTAAGGTGGCAGGTTCAAATCCCCAGCCCGGCCTGCCAAACAACAATGATGGCTGCAACCAAAAAATGGCCAGGCGTTGTGGTGGGCGCCTGTGGTCCCAGCTACTTGGGAGGCGGAGACAGGAGACTCTCTTGAGCCTAGGAGTTGGAGATTGCTATGAGCTGTGATGCCATGACACTCTACCCAGGGGGACAGCTTGAGGCTCCGTCTCAAAAACAAAAAACAAAAAACATTGCCATGACCCCAAGACACAGGCACTGGCTGTCTGAATTTCTTCTTCTTTTCCTGTTTCTTCCTTTCTATTGGTTCACAGTGCCTTTTTCCAAAAATAATGTGAGCAAAGTTACAAAGATATAGCCAAGCCTAAGAGTTAAATCAATTAATTGATACAATTAGTAAGAAGCAAAGTGTCCGTGAAATAAGATGATAGCAAGAGAGAATTTATATGATTTTTAAAAATATGCCTAAGACCCTGCATCTCTGCTGGAAGTAGGCTGAGAATCTAGCTCCATGTTCTCTGCAAGCAAACATGAAGAGGGAAGTATCACTGGTTGTATATAATTCCTTTGTCTACATGAAACAAACCAGTTTTCTTAGGGCAGCAGAACTGAGGTCTGATGGTGAGATCTTCACCCAGGATTGAAGAAGGGGACACGTGGGGTTGGAGGAAACACAAGTTTCGTGCTTCTTACAATGTCCCCCATCATAGGCTGATGGCCTAGGGATATATTCCCATTTTACAGAGCAGAGAACAGAAACTTGGAGAAGTTAGGCTACACGTCTCAGATCACACCTCTAGGTAGAGGAGCAGCCGAGACTCCAATGCACAAGTCTTTTCTCCTCTCCTGTGTTATCTGCTCAGGCTCTTACCCTTTATACTCCTGTTAGATATTCATTCATCCAAGACAAGTGAGCTTGTCTAAGCATCTAGTTTAGGAAGCTTTTGATTCCAGGTGTCAAGAAATCAGGGCCTCTGTTTTAAGAAATCAGCATAACTTTGTAAACCTTAATAAAGTCTGTGACTACCGTGACTAGGCTTTCCTTTATACTTCCTGGAGGCGCTAACCGAAGGTTCTCCCCCACTGTATTTTAGTAAGGTCTGGTGTTAAAATCTAGGGTGTAAAACCCTAGAATTGGCTGGCCTTTCTTTGTTTTTAAGTGTCTTAATGCTTCTTAATTCATAGGTGTTCATGGGACCATGAGATAAATTCACTCACATGACACTTTTTATGAATGCCTACTATAAGCCAGGGGCTGTTTTTCATTTAAGGTAAGGGATGTTTATATTTACCTAGTTAATTACCAAAAAGCACGGAATAATGTTGCAGGGAAGGAGGAAACACAGGATCCCTAAATGTAAACCTAGCCCTATTCTTTGACACAAAAATGTTAAGAGTTTAGAGCTCTACAAGAGATGGGTGAGAAATTGAAGTATAGGTATGGTATGTGTCAAGAGCAGGGCCAAGGAAGAAACAAAACAATTTACAGTGACAGTGTTGGGTAAAAAAGAAAATATAAATTAGCTAGGTGTGGTGACACATGCCTGCAGTTCCAGCCGAGGCAGCAGAATCTCTCGAGCCAGGAGTTTGAGGTTGCTGTGAGCTATAATGACACCCCTGTACTCTACCCAGGGCAACAACCTCCTACCCTGCTACATACATACATTAGTGGTTTCAAACATTTGTTTCCCCATGCAATTCTTTATCAACTGAAACCTTACATGTAAATAGGAGCCAACAAATAAAAATGACTCTGGGAGACTTTGGTTGTCTCAAAAAAAAAAAAAATCAAAAACAAACAACCAAAAAAAAAAAAAAGGCACCAACTAAAAAAACAAAAGTGGTTGGAACACATTCTTCTTAGTGAAGTATCACAAGAATGGAGAAGCAAGAATCCAATGTCCTCATCCCTAATATGAAACTAGTAGGTGATCTAGTACATACTTTGCTAAGAGAAAAACTCAAATCAATTCAAGGTGAAGGACAGGGGAATGAGGGAACGGGGAGAAGGGAGGAAGAAGAGGAGGGTTATGGTGTACGGCACACCTCTTGGGGGCTGGACACAATTATAAGAGGGACTTTACCTAACAAATGCAATCAGTGTAGCCTAATTCGTTGTACCCTCAATAAACCTGAAATAATAATTAAAATAAAAACAAAACTAAGGAGATCATGGTGAAGTGAAAAAGCAGAGAAAGTATTTTAGCATAAAAGTTGCATTGTCTATTCAAATGAAAGACATAGAAGGTACAGAGATTCTAAACCATGCTATTTTAAAACCAAGGCAGGTGGAAAAAGATGAAAAAGCTTGAACATCTGTATCAATGCTTTTCTAAAAGAGCAGTGGAGAGGACCAAAACAGTGAGACAGCCTTCAGATTTTAAAAACCTAAAACCCTTTAGTGATTTAACCTAAAATAATATAGTATTGGACTGAATTAGTTTAAAAGGTGAATTGGAGAAGGAAGAGTCAACAGCCCAGTTCTGTGTGGTTGTTGAGCTGGAACATGAATAGATATATTAGACAGAGTAGAGTCCCTTTTATCATCAGTGTGAGCAATATGTCCTGGAATCAGAGCCCAACTTTTGGAGACAGAAGGAATCTCAGAAATAATTTATTTCAATGCCTTCATTTTATGGGGGAAGGGAACTGTCTATTCAAGGAGATGAAAGGCTTCATCCCTGTACAAGTTCTCAAGGCAATGCCCGGCTGTGTAAACTCAGTTGCTGATAAGCAGAGCATGAAAAGGATGGAGTTACCATTCAAAGGGCCACGAAGATCCATAACTGAGAAGAGACCCTTTCACTAATTTGCAAATGGCAGCAATTTTACAAAGCAGAGCACCGGGAAGAAGACATAATTACTGTAAAAACATGCAGATCAGATCACTTCTAAGAAGGACATTGCCAGGGTTAAAATCAAATATTAGGTACTTTACACAATCTATTCATGTATTTGCATGGAAAAAAATGCACCCATTTTAATTCATGCACATTTGAGGGTACAGGTTATGACAGTATTAGTAAGATGAATAAGGATACTTGATGATGGTTTTAGTTTGCAAATTACCATATATGCAGCCAACTCTAGGGGCAGCCAACTCTAGGGGTATAGCAGTAGTAATGGGGCACACCAAGCCTGCTGGAGCCTGAAGAAGGGGCTGGAGGAGGCTGTGTCTTCCAAGGCATGGATGACTGGCTTCTCTAACTCCACCCTGCTGAGTCCTCCAGTGAGTGTGGCCCTTTCTAATGGCTGCATGATCTAACTACCCCTGCCAGGAATCATTTTAAAGTTTCTTGCAGATCGGTGGTAAATTCTGGAATCCCCTTCCTGAATCGCCATCCACATCATAAATCTAAGAAGACAAATCTCAAATCATTCATCTAAGATTCACATGTGGCTCTTAGTTTTTCTGTGAGCACTTAAATTTATTAACGAATACTTGTAGAATCCCAAAATATTTGGCCAAAGAAAGTATTAGCTATTTATTCTTTTAGTTATAAGGTTCTTTTTAAAATCATAAGGAAATCAAATAATCACACCCCAAACTGCAAAAGCCCCACACTGTGTTCCTTCCCTTAAG
Source organism: Galagoides demidoff (assembly GCA_963574575.1). NCBI lineage: Eukaryota > Metazoa > Chordata > Mammalia > Primates > Galagidae > Galagoides > Galagoides demidoff. The sequence goes on from CAUYQV010189751.1 coordinate 35,859, forward strand.
AGAGTGAGTTTTGACTCTCTGCTTCAAGAAAGTTGGTATTCCCCGGATCAGTAGCGAAAAGGGAATTTCTGAGAATGAGTTCTCATGAAAGCACCTTTTTTAAAAATGAAAGTATCTTAATTCAAGTTCCCTGAAGTCTGAATACAGAAACTATCTGTAGGAATTTACCAGGAACACAGTGCTGCAGAATTTATAGAAGGAAATATATTCTGTAAAAGTAAATGGAATTTTCTTTGAGAAGTCTCATAACTGATAATGAAAAAGATGGAAATTATTTTGATTCAATATACTAATGCTCAATTCCATCACCTGCCAGGATCAGGGAGGTATCTATGACCTGACAGCACATTGCCAAGAGACTCATTTGAATATGCTCCACTTCTCCTGCAACTTGATTCGGTGGCTAAAGTAAAACTGGACACTCAGGACTCAAATTCCTAGCTCTACCTCAATAATTTCAGTACATATCTAGGGTGACATTATACAACTTTAAACATCTTACTGAACAATGAGTAACTCAACACAACACGTCATCTTGGACAACAGCATTGCAATCTTAAGCATTAGACTGATGACTAAAAAAATTTAAAAAATGAAATGCATAAGATTCCAAAGCAAAATAAAATACCATCAAAATTAAGCTTTTTAAGTAAAAAAAAAATTACTTTCACTTAATGTCGACCCCTCCAGTTTACAAAGCAGACCAATGCAAGGGATCTTACTTGGAGAATATAATTATATACTAAATTATATTCCATATTCTTGGAATACCATTTCTCTATGATATGGGTATGCCTAACTTTTACATAAAGGATAATTCTGAAATATATTTTTAAAATGCCTTTTTTTTTAAAAGAAACTAAATAATTATAAATGGTCTCAAATACAGAGGGCCACCTAAAGGGATTCTTCTGAATCCTTTTGTCAAGTCAGAATCTCCTCTCCATTGTCTTTTGAGTCCCTGCAGAGAGGCTGATTCTCCCAAAGGCCACTCTACAGTACAGAATCCTTATCTCTGCAGCCTGTGATGTCAGCACCCAGAGGGAGGAAGGCAGGGGGAAGGCTATTCACAGCCTAGACACAGCGGCTCTTCTCTGAAGCTATCTGGGACTGTGTAAACACCCATGGGAAGTCCGCAGGCTGGAATGTTCCAGACTCAGATCTAGCTCATCTTGCCCTGGGAGCCTGAGGGGCTTCTGAAGCTGTACAGCATACCACACAGAGCCTGGTGCTGCCACCAGCAAAAGGGTTCTCATCCTATTCTTCCCCCCACCCACCACATTCCTGATATCTGTTTTCTGCCAAGTTGCCCAACCCCAATAAGAATGCGACACAGAACAAACTTCCTACAAGCAAAGGGGGACGCTCCAGGCTGGGGTATGAATGTGGGGAGGCCTCTGTGGGGCTCACCATCTCTTTCCTCTCTAAGCAATGGACAATATTATTTCTGGTACCAACATCTTGAAAATCTACAGCTCCTTTCACCTTCTACCATAAGTACTTTAAGATCCAGACTTTCTCTACTGAAAACTCACAGGACCCCAAATACATCTTTTCAAAGAGTTGACTGTCATTATGGGCTAGCTGGCTACTCATTATTGCACTATTACCTCATTCATTCATTCTTTCACTCCACATGTGTTTACGTGCAAAGCCAGAGGGCTGCTGGAATTGGACTGGGGGTGTACACTACTAACTTGGGAACACACGGAACACACATATTACAGGGAATTTACTGTGCGATGGCTAATAGCATGAAAGTTCTGAAGATCAAAATGAACAGGTGAAAGGTCAAACACAGGCTGTGAGGGAAAAGTAAGACTAGATAAGAGAAAGAAATTAGCACAGAGGTTTATCAAAAACCAAAAATACCAGGTACCCAAACCAGCCCAGGCAATAAGGCTATTGGGACAATGACGAGTCTTGCACTTCTCCAAAGGGACCAGAACTGAAATAACTGACAGGAAGTGAGAGAAAGTGCCAAGCTTGGCAGTCAGGAGACCTGAGCTCCTGTGTATGTGACTTCAGGTTCCATCTCGCCTGTCTGGGCCCCAGTTTCCTCAGCCAGAAACTGATAGGTGAAATCTCCTCTGTGTTCGAAGTTCCAAAATCTTACACAATAGCTGAAAAGTGCATGTACAAATTGAGCCAGGTTGGGGGTACTGCAAAGGGAATAGGGGCTGGCACCGTCAGCAGCTGTGGCCATGGCTGGGAGGAGGGGCCTGTGGATGGAACTTGCAGGGGGTGGGCAGCTCCCAGGTCGGCTGGCTCCCTGGGAGTAGGGGTAGGGGAGAGGTGAGGGAGCTCAGGTCCTGCTCTTACCTCAGCACACATAAAGCTCTGCCTGGATGAATCTTCCTCACTGCCCCAAGGCAGATGCTTAGCTTCTCAGCTGCTCCACTGCTCAGCACCAAGCAGGGAAGTTACCAGAACAGCACAGGGGACCTGCCTTATGGGATGTTACCACACAAGGCTTAAGACACACTGATCCAGTTCACTCCTGGTTTGTAGGCAAGACAGTAAGCGAACTGTCCCTGAAAGAGAGCCATCTATTATTTTCTTAAAACTATCCAAATAAGGAAACCCTACAACCTCTGTGGTGTCTCATATTCCTATCTGGTAACTGAAATCTTTTCTGATACGATGAAACCTGCTTCATTCTTGGGCTACTTTCTGAAGGAATCACAAGGGTTGTGCAAGTCATAAAAATTCCATCACACGCCACAGTGACTGCCGTCGGTCTGTTTTTATTCTCTTAACCTGATTTTTCAAGACTTATTTTTCAAATCTGTACCAGTTTTCCTTGCTCTCTTCTGGGTCTATGCCAACATCCTTAAATGATGAATGGAAGAATCGAATGAGAAGAGGAGGGATCTTAGAGATGAGCTACCTGGCCATCTTGTCACAGAGGCATGGGATGACACCCAGGTTAAAGGATATGCCCAACATTACAAAGCCTATTGAGGGTGTGACTGGGACCAGAGTCTAGGCCTGCCAATTTCTCCTCTTTTCTCTATAAAATGTGGTAAAGCCTAAGATGGAACTCTGATCTTTATCCAAGACCGTTTCCACATCTAGTCAGTATAATGCTCCCACAGTTTCAAATATTTTATGAATGTAATCTCATGTATGTTGCCTGCACATGAAGGGGAACTTAATCTAGATATGGCAAAGACACTGTCCAGGTCTAGGCTGTACGTAACACAGGGCAAATCATCAGTGTCCAAGACCTTGGACACTGGCACTTTCTAGGACTCAATGACTCTTACCCCCTGTGTTCATCTGTACATTGGGTTTTTTTTCCTTTTAAAGTGATGGTGTCTTGGTTTGATGCCCAGGTGGAAGTGCAGTGGCTAGTCACAGGCTCAGTCTCATTACTGGTTAGCACAAGAGTTTTGACCTGCTCCAGTTCCAACCTGGGCTGGTTCATCTCTCTGTAGGCAACCTGATGGTCACCATATTGATTCTGGACTTAGTGTGGACACCCTACATGTGGACACACTTAACACATGACAGCCTGGAACTCATGGGCCCAAATAATCCTTCTGTCTCAGCCTTTCTAGTATCTGGGGCTACAGGTGTAGACCACTGCACCCAGCTGCACAGTAATTCTTGACTTTTTTTCATGAAAGCTCTCTGATTTTCCTTAGCAACCAAAAGCAAACCAAATTCCACCAACTCACCATCAGATAACATTTTCAAAGTCAAGATGGCCAAATTTATAGATGAATACTAAAATGAGACCCTCAGATTTATAATAATAATCATCATGGTTTTAGGCAGTCCCTTCTTACAGCTGGGTGGGAATCAGCCAGCCCTTCCTCTCGGTGCTCTGTTCAGATCTCTGTAGTGTGGCCCTTGCTTCCATATCCTTCTCTCCTACTAGATTAAGAACTCACTGCATTGCCTCAGTGCCCAGCACATAAAAAGTATTTAATACATGAGGTGTATGCAAGAACAAGCAAACCCATAAACCAATGGCACATGGGGCTTGAAGAGCCTCCTATCACCATGTTTGAAGAGTTTAACAATAATGTCCTTGTGTACACACTTAGAACATCCCACTCCACGCCTATGGTTCATCTTATAAGGGTACATGTGAATCTTTCCAAATGTAGAATATAAATGTCTTAACACAATAACTAAGAGGATGCCATGAAGGCTATGTTAACCAGTTTGATGAAAGTATTT
>CAUYQV010189756.1:0-95133 GCA_963574575.1 Galagoides demidoff
TGTACAATCTGATGTATATTTGCTTATCACATTAACATGTGTCCTTACAAAGATACACATTGATATTTTAACAAATCATAGGAAAATGTAGAAAAAGTATCATTTTGATTTTATATATTAGGTATTAAAACATACTGCCAGAGGTACAAGTGAAACTCTCCAAGAGTAGAATCAGAACGTTTTAAAACAATAACTGAGAAAATGACATGAAGGCTGTGTTGATCAGTTTGATGGAAGTATTTTGAATTGCATGTGAAAACCCCACACTGTACCCCAGAAGTGCATTAATGTACATAGTTACCATTCAATTAAAAAAAAAAAACATACTGCCCAAGTCTTAGGAGGGCAACATTATGCATCTGTGGCCCTTCCCCCGCAAATTTAAATTTGTGTCAGACTCAACTGGGGCAATCAAGGGCTTGTAAAAATATAAACAGCTGGTGTTCAGTCCCTCAGAGTTTCTGATTCCATGAGCCTCGAGTAGACTCAAATATTTACATTTCTAAACAGGTCCTAGGTGATTCATAAACTATGAATACCTACTTAGGCACCACATCTTTTGGCTTATGAGAAGCTCAAGAATTCTACATCAGTGGTTTTCAAACTTTCCTATCCATTAGAATAAACTGGGGGGGGGGGCTTTTAAATCACCCAGGCGCAGGCTACACCCCATGACAATTTTATTTGGTCTCTTTCTGCTGCTATAAGAGAATACCAGAGACTTGGTAATCTATAGTCAAAATTACCTGGAGGCTAGAGGTAATTTTAGAGGCTGTGAAGTCCCAGATCAAAGTGCTGGCATCTGGTGTCTGCCGAGGCCCTTCCTGCTGCAGCATCACAGGAGAAGACAGGAGGGCAAAAAAGGCAATGAACATTGTGTCCTCACATCACAGAAAAGCAGGAGAGAGGGAGCGTCCCTGCAAGCCCCTTTTATAACAGCTTTAATCCATCCATGAGGGTACTTCCCCTTAGGTCTCACCTCCCGACACGGTCGCATTGAAAATTAACTTTTCAACACAGGAATTTGGGGGGACACAATCAGACCACGGTACCAATAAAATCAGATCTCTAGGGATGGGATTTTTGGGTCGCCAGGTGAGTCCATTGTGTAGCCAGAGTCAAGCAGGCTTGGGAAGTGCTGCTTTAGAAATCTGTGTCCCAGAGTGCGGTCTCTTGCTCTCTACCCATGAGGACGGCAGTGATCATGAAAATAAATGTGCATTTCTCTCTCCCTCTCTGTCAAGACTGCATCTTGATCACATCATCTTATTTGTATTTCCTCCATTTATATTCACATTTCTAGTTTTTAATAATGTTCCACTGGAACTACAGGTATTTTATTGACTTACATTAATGCTTTTCAATGAAAGTCTCACTTAATGCTAGGGGGCAATATATTTCACTGGGCATGGGGAACCCTTCAACAGACTCCATATTCGGTTTTGAAAAGTGAGACCAGAGCTGTTCAGTAGAACGTTCTAAGATGACAGAAATGTTCCGTATCTGCTCTGTTCAACAGAGCAGCACGAGCAACGCAAGGCTTTGGAACACATAAAATGTGGCTAACTTATCTGAGAAGCCGAACTTTCAATTTTGTTTACCTCTAAATTAGAGTTAAATTGAAATGACACCATGCGGCTAGTGGCCACCGTACAAAACAGTATAGCCATAAACAGTAAGATGAGTCTCTCACAACTGACCTGCCCTAGCATTAGTGATCAAAATATGTTAATATGTATTTACTCTTTGCTAGGGTCTGTGTTAAGAAATTTACATTTTTTCATTTGATTATCATGATCAGCAGTTGGCAAACACTTTCTATAGAGCCAGAGAGTATTTTAAGCTTATGTACCATGAAGTCTCTGCTGCAACTTCCCCACTCTGCTGCTGTAATGAAAGCACCTATCGACGGTGCCTAAGCAAATGAGCATGGCTGTGCACTCCAAAAAATTTATTTACAAAACTGGGTGGCACCTGTGGCTCAAAGGAGTGGAGCAGCAGCCCCATATACTGGAGGTGGCAGGTTCAAACCCAGCCCTGGCCAAAAACTGCAAAATAGAAAAAAAAATTATTTAAAAACAGGAAGCAGGCAATATTTGGCCCACAGACCATATTTTTAACAACCCTGCTCGTGATAATCCTGTAATTCTTATTTTTTTTAAAGTGTTGTCCAACAGTTTGCATAGTGACTTTTGAGTATTAAAAAAGAAGAAGAAGAAGAAGACTATTGCCCAGGCTGGAGTGTAGTGGTACCAGCGTGGCTCAATGCAGTCTCAAATTCCTGGACTCAGATAATTTTTCTGCCTTAGCTCCCAAATCAGTGTCACTGTAGGGACACACAACCACACCCAACTATGTTTTAAAATTATTTTTTTTTGTAGAAATGGGATTTTACTGCCTCTCACTTGAGAGGCATCAAGTAATCTTCACACCTCAGCCTCCTAAAGTAAACTGCTGGGACTGCAGGTGTGAGCCACCGCGGCCAGCCGAAGAGGATCCTTTCACAAATGAGGAAATAACAGCAGAAAGTGAATGTACAGCCACTCTGAGGAAGAGTGCCATTCCTACTACAAATACTTGTTTCAACGTTCACCTTCCTACTTCTGATTATCGTTTTAGCAGGACCAATTAAGGCATCTTCTTGAAATAGATTATTCTAATAAGGAACTCCTTTTTTCAATCTTCCTCCTGCTCATCTGTTCAGAGATAAATATTTTCATTGTCTTTTTGGACCAAGCATTTTACTGTGCTTATAAGCTGAGATTTCTTGGTATAATTCTTGGCTCTAAAGGCTGGACACAGTGACATTATTACACAGCAATTAAACATGCGTGTGAATGTATGTATATCACTGTCAAATAGAAGATGCTAACCTCACATACACACATTTGTTTATTAATTTATCTAAAAGTAATTCATTGCCTATTATGTTCAAGGTACATTGCTGAGTACTATTCTAGAATAGGCATGATCCTTTTTAGAAAACTTCAGAGTCTAAGCAGGGAAATACCATGTATATAAATTACTGTAATATACATTGACATAGGAAAGATAGAGGCTAAGTACTCAGGAGTTCAGAGAAGCTATAGATCACTTTCACTAGAACTCAATTTTGTTTAATTAACAATCACCTGCTGAATGTCTACTTTTGCTCAGTTATATTGTTTGCATTTGTGAGGTAGAGGCCAAGCTGTTTTCAAACTTTTTATGCTTGCCTGCCCTCTGTGCTTCCATCTCTTTTCATGCCACTCCCTGCCTTCCTCACCATGACCCAGTCACATTGGCCTTTCTGTTCCTTACCTGTGCCAGGAGCCCAGCCCTACTCTTCTTCCCTCCCTTTTGCTACAGCTCAGTTGAATGTCCCATCCCCTGAGACCTCCAGTTTGACCATCAGACACCTTGACACACTCTGTCCTGTTCATTAGCATCTCCTAAAAGCTGATGTTGGTTCTGTATACATTATTTTCCTAATTAAAATGCTCACTCAAGATGAGCAATTGTTCATTGCTGCATCCCAAGTCTAGCCCACAGCTTGGTACAGAGTAGACGCTTAATAAAAATCTATTGAAAGAACAACTGCTTCTAGTCTTTATTTCCAACTTATGAGACTTCAGAATCATCACACATGTGAGCTTCAGTATTTCTTTTCTGTTATAACATGGGGATAGTGTTATCTTTCCTGCTTACATCCCATATCTGACATGGATGCTAAGTGATGTAATAGAAATGAAAATGCTCTGAAGAGGAGAAAGCACACCCCCCCACCAATCTCTAGTCAGTATTGTGCAATGGTTAGTTAGGAGTGCAGGTGGTGAGCAACCCTGCCAAGTTCAAGGGCCACTCAGGACATCAGGCTTCTTCCTCTAGGTAGCTAAACTAGTTTTTTCTAGCAACTAAATTCAATCAGAAATAATACGGTGTACTTAATAACTTTCTTCACAGAGGAAATTGTATTCGAGTATTTGTATTAGTCCAAAGGATGAGAGAACTTTGTTTCGAGGGGCTGAGCCTTCCTATTAACTCCCTTACATCAAGTCCATCCAAGGCGAGGGGACCCAACTTCATGGTGGTTTTTGCTTTTCCTTTTTCCCCCCTGGGTTTACCAGGGCTAAAGTGATGGAAGCACACACCACAGTCCTGCAGGGCACTCAGGAATCTAAGGACCATCGTGATTCCCAGAGATCTTCATTTTTGAGACTTAGAGGGAATGCAGATCAAGCCTATTTAGGGTCCTGATTTCTGAATGTGGCTTTATTTCATTGGAAAAATAGCTTATATTCGTCTCACTGCTGGTCACATCTTATAGCTTCATAGGACAATCAGCAACCAGGACAATGGAGAAGTGACATCCACCAATGAACCACCAGGCATGGTTCAAACCAGACTCGTCTTCTTCCAACTCGTCTAGTTGCATGTGGGGGCTTCAGCTTCCAGGGCTGAATGTGGGTCTGGTGGGGAGGGGGGCCCTTCTGCAGGAACTTCTGATACCATTTTGTCTGGAGTTGATTGATGGGGCTATGTTGGGAACAGGAACAGGAGTTTTCCAGGAAACTGGCTTGCTTGTTACTATGATGTGAGCTAGAAAGCTCCATCGACAGGGTCAACTTTTCCTGAGAAGAGAAGCCAGTGAACAAGGGACCTGTCATGTTGATGCCCACCTTGGGGACACTGCTTTAGGAACAAGTGTCTCCTGCTTCAGTCCAGCTGGTAGATTTCCTTCCTTACCACGATCAGCAGCTTCTACCTCACACAGAGCCTGCTTCTGCCTTCCTTCTCTTTGACTGTTAAAATAAACACTTGACATGAACTGAACAGTTTTTTTAAAATGAAGTTTTATATAGCATTGGTTTCTTCCTGCCTGGTGTCTGGTGCTGTCTCTCGTCCCTCCAAGGACAGAATGCCACTCCATAGCATTCCTGTAGGCCAGAAATCACCACTGAGTCTAAAAGATGAGGCAGTGAAGCTCACAGCGGTTACGTAACTTAACCAAGGATGTGCATTTGGCAAGTGTTTGAGCCACGACGTGGACCTAGATTGTTCTGGCTGCAAATTAACTCTCCTACATCTTGTCACCTTGGTGTTTCTCCTCCACTCTTTGAGTGGCTCAGAGGTGCCCTTTATTCATTCCTTTTAATTTTTATTTCAGATTAATATGAGGATACACATGGTTAGGTGACAATGTTTGCATTTGTTAGGGAAGGCCGCTATTGTAATTGTGGCAATCATACTTTTATTAGACATTAGAATCCAACAGCACACACGATTTTCCATGCTCGTTTTTAAATGAATCTTCAGTATACCGTTGTCACTTCAGCCTGTCAGCAAGATACTTGCTCTTTATTTCTTCTCTTTCTCTTCATTTTTCTTCTTCTTATCATTTCTTTTAGATTCACCCTGTTTCCATTTCCAGAGACTGCTTGGCAAACCAAATGATCATTTTTTTACCACTTAAGTCGTTTTAAAAATACTGCCATTCATTTTTAAATACATCTTTGAAAGTATCGTGGCAAGGCAAAAGCATATTATGTCACACAGGTAAATCAGATACAAAGTGAGAACTACTCTCTAGCCTGTCAATAGGTTCCTAAGAGGTAGCATGTTCTGACCTGAATAGAGAGAGCACAGTCCCCTCAATGGCAATAATACTTTCCCATTACATGAGGACATGTCACCATCCGTTACGTGGACACTTGAGGCAAACTATGCCTTCCTGAATTACACCCTGTATTCAGAGGTGGAATTTTATGTGCTCCCACATTCTACAGATTGCGTAAAACAGAGAACATGATAATGCTGCAACATCAGCTGGCAGAAATTATGGGGAAAAACACCATTCATTTCTTGTCTCCATTTCACTTGGAGTTTATTTTTTTTAAATGTAAAGTGTCTCTTTTCCCTCCGACAAAAGTTGCGTGCTGCATTACAATGTTTAGAGAGACCCAGAAAAAAAACATTATACAAACTCATTAGCACATAGATTAAGGCCCCAGAAAGAGATCACTTTATTGTTTCATTTACAGACTCTCTTTTCCGTACCAATGGATTTGTCTATGTTGACAGGACAGAGGTACAATGTCAAATAATATAACCTTAGGAAGGGACTCAATATCTGCTTCAGAGACAGACACGGGTATTTTATTACCGACCTGCCTAATACATAGTTATCAAAATACAGTTTTATAGTATTATATGTATTATTAATTATAATGTGCCATGGAAACTACCGCATACCTTCAAATCCAATATTTTGCAACATATAGTCAGTCCCCTAGCTCCTGAAGTCATCTTTGCTAAAGTGGAAATATCTATTGCTCTTAGAGAGTGACCTTGACACTGTCGGGCTTGAATAAATGCTGCTGAGAGCAGAAGGTCCACAAAATCCACTAAGTTGAATAAGCACCATTAAACTATGTTCTGAGTGATCAATAATGAATAATTGACAAGCTAAATGCAGGCTTAAAAGTATGTTCTAAGTGATGCAGTTAGAAGCACTCAGTGAAAATACAACATAATATATAATAGTTAGCTTTTACTGCCATATCAGAAGAAAAACAAAATATGTTATGCACTAGAGTAATTTGTTAATGCCACCTATCTTGAGCACAGATTAGGATCTCGCACCATAAGACAGAAAATTAAGCCTGGAGCCAATCTGAGATAGCATTTAAATAAGCTTCTTGCCAAAGTAGAAAAAGCAGTGCAGTAAGATAGGTGTGGATCTCTTAAATATAGAAATGCAAATTAGCAATAGTGTAAATTTTTCTTTCAATTAAATAAAAACTGAAAAGCTTGGATTTGGTAAAAGAAGGTCTTATGATAAAAGATGATAAAATTCAAAAAATACACTGTACTTTTACATCCTACGGGGAATTAGAAAAACAAAGTCTCTGAAATACACAGTATACACATTCCCCGTGTTAAATTTGAATGGTCATTCAGCAAATATACACTAAATAAATTATAGCAACAGAGTTCAGGACAATTTCAGTGATAGAAAGCTAACTACTTCAGGAATTATTTTATGTTCGTCATAACCAATAGCATCACAATGATCAACAAGCATGGCTGAACAGTTTAAACCCCTTTTGGTCATCTAGAATTTACAATGTTCAGGTATTCAAGTCAGGATGTACAGAGACTGAACAATTGCTCCCCCGCAAATCTTTTATTTAGATGTTAGCCAGGAAACACAGGCAAGCCCTAGCTTTAGTTTCATCATGCCAACAGTAAGACTTGGTTGAAGACATGGATGAATATCCTTCTACCCAGCATGGCTCATTTGAACCATTTGAACTATCATTGAACAGATAAATCTTCGGTGCCAGTGATAGCATGTGTGAAAGTTTGACTCATGTAAGAAGCAGCATTATTATAAATCTGATCTCTAACTCTAAAATTGCAATATGAGGTTTATGTGTATAATATAATAAATAATGCCTTATTCTCCGGTGTCTTACTTTGTAGGGCATTATCAACCACATAAACCTCTTGTTCGAATGTTGTGTCATGGTTATTAAGCTTTAGCATGCATCACAATTATAAATACACGATTATATACAAATTACATATGTATGTATACACTCCACTCCTGCTCACCCTACCCTGAGAGCTGGCTATTAGCATTTTCCAGCACACTACTACTTGCAGTAATGCTTGGATTTTTTCTTTTGCATTTTACATTTCAGAATCTGACCGGATCTCATTTCTCCATCAGCATCACTCTTGTCATAGTCCGCACTTCTCTCACCTCCTAACAGGACTTTCTGGTTGCACTCTCATTAGCCTGATTTATTCTCTAAAGAGTAGTCAAAAGAATATTTTTAAACTGTAAAATGGATCATACCACTCCTCGGCTAAAAAAGGAACAACCTCTTCTCATGAGCTGGATCACTTTCAGGACCTCAGGGAATCTGCTGGGAGCCCTGACTCTGTGACCGCTGACCTCATCTCGGAGGACACTTAAATTGCTTGCTTTATTTTTGCCATCCTGGGTCATCGCTTGTCTTCAACCCCCTGGCCATACTTGTGTGCCAGGTCCTCTGCACACACTGTTCTCTCCACCTAGAACTCTCTTTCCCACTGAATTTACAAGGCTCACGCTCTCACTTTCTTCACGGTGATGTCACCTTGTCAAAGAAATGATCTTTGATCATTACACCTTCATCATACAACACCCACCCTGTCACTCCTTATCTTTTAGACAGTCCCTAACCTTTCCCTACAGCACCTCCCACGCCTACTTGAACTATCACTGACAATGTAAACATGCCTACTCAGTCCACTGAAGTCTAAGCTCCCTGAGGACAGTAACTTCGTTGTATTTATTGCTCTAGCCTCACAGTTTTGCAATGGCACGCAGTCGGTAATAAATAACTATTGACCAAATCAATGTGTGAAGGAATGAATGTGTATCATGATTTGGTAATCTAACAAATGGTTACATCTTCTAATGGATCTATGCAGCTTTGTGAAAGATTTAATTGGATTAAGATAGCATTTTGAACCACGTTTTTTTTTTCAAGAAAACTGAACTTAGACTTTGAAATTACATCATAATTGTGGTTAAGGGTAATTTTTGATAAGACATCTTCTTATACAACCAATAAACATGGTATGCATTTTAAAATATGGTTTATAATTTTTTTTAATTCAACTCTTCAACTTTAATACGTTTTTGTTATAAAATGTTATAATATTAGCACAGAAAGGGATATCAGTGTTTAATTAGTGAAAATCCCAATTTTACTATAAACTGCTGCCTTGGCAGGCAAAATAACAAACCTAATTATTTGTCACTAGTCCTGTTTTTTTTTTTTAATGCATTACAATCAAATATGAGAACTCTTACCATAACAAATAGCTGAGTTGATAGTTATGTTAATCAGTTTGATGTAGCATTCTTCCTTGTATATCATCAGCACATTGTACCCCATAAATGGACAGTTATGATTTAATAAAAAATAAAATAAATTATGGTTTATGTTTTATAGCATTCTGTCTCATGTCATATTTGTAGATGTTTGAACATAGTATTAGAGCAAACCATTTATAAGTTAAAATACATAAATATACACATAATAAAAACAGAAAAATTATCGATGCATGATTAAATATTTGTGGGAGCAACTTCCTTTCACAGTACAGCATATATGAGGTTTATTTGGATCTGAACATATTTGTAGTTGCATTTTCCCGTAGTGTATACTATAGAGGTTATAAACTCTTTGAGAGCAAGAACTATCTTTCATTATTTAGATAACCACTATGCCCCACTGAACTCATTATGTATGTTTTTTGAAAACAATGAAAGTCTATTAAACTGAAGATACAGAAGGCAATTCTAGATAAGCAAATTACTGGTCTTATGTAGTAGCAACATACTTTTAGTGGCAGGAAGTTAAAAATTACAGAATTTAATCTAGAAGACTTCAAATTAGATGGTTTTACATGCCATATTTGTACATTAAATGGTTACCATGCCTCAGCGAAGTCTTACTATTGCGATTCTGAGACCGTAATTAAATGGTTGCTATTCACAGTATGGCAAAATAGCCTAAGAGAAAAAGTTTGCTGAGATTGCAAAGCTCAATTCCTGGTGGGACAGGAGAATCAAACAAATGACAGCCTGTCTTCAACAAATTTCACAGTCTCTACTATATTGCCATGATAACACATTTTCTCTAAAGATGTAAATTTGTTACATATAATTTGGAGTGTTAAGATATGTGGCTGATAATATTAATAATTGTGCTCGCAAGAACGGTTTTAACTTGTATTTACAGTTTAACAGCTTTAGTGTTTACCCAAGACAGAAGACACAATGGTTACCACTATTTTGGTGCCAGTTTATTTATATAAAATAATTTTAAATATTTATGCTAAATCAAGGTCTGAGCACCATAATTAATTTAGCCTAATTCCCTCTTTTAAAGTTTTTCTTCACTTGTATCAGATGGGTTTCATAAACTTTAAATATCTTTGAAGGATAGAGGACATAGAATATAGGAGGATAGCTAGGGCATAGTAAGATGGTGGTATGGATTAAATATATGGACATATATTTAAAAAAAAAAAGGGCAGTGCCTGTGGTTCAAAGGAGTAGGGCACCACCAGCCCCATATGCTGGAGGTGGAGGGTTCAAACCCAGCCCCAGCCAAAAACTGAAAAAAAGAAAAAAAAAACATGGATATATATACATGTACATATATTCATGCAGCATATAATGATTGACATGTAGGATTATATATACATATCATATCATATATTTTAGCACTCATTATTACGGCAGCCCCAAGACACATATATTTTAAATTTAATTTATAGACCAGGTAAACTCAGGTTATCTCATACATTTGGAATGAGTCACCAAAAGCACATGCTTAGTAAGTGTCAGCCATGATACAGTCTCAGCTGTTTGCCCCTCTCACATGTAATAACCCATACTGCTCCCTGCACTCTACTTGCTACTTATTAACATATTTCTTTTTTATTATGCCATAAACACATAGTGACATCCAAGTTCTTAAAATACGTACAGTGTACATAGTGTTATTAACAGTATTTTCTATGTCATACAGCTGGTCTCTAGAACTTTTGCATCTAGCGTGACTCCACTGAACAGCAACAGGCCCCCTTACCCTCAACGCCTGGCAACCACCATTTTTCTCTCTGTTTTGATGAGTTTGAGCACTTTAGAGAACTTACAAGAATGGAGTCCTCAAGTTTTTGTCCTTTGTGACTGCTTTATTTTACTTAGCAGAATGTCCTCCAGTTGTGCTGTGTTGTCACATATCACAGGGTTTCCTTCTTTCCGTGGCGAGTAAGACTCCATCGTATGTGTATACCAGATTTTCTTTATCCACTCATCCTTCCTGGGACGTTTAGGTTACTTCCACTTCTTGGCTTCTGTAAATAATGCTTCTATGAACATAGATGTGCAAGTATTTCTTTAAGATCCTGATTACAGTTTGGGGTGGTGGTGTTGTAAATGTCCAGAAGTAAAATTGCTGAATAATATGGTAGTTTTATTTTTAACAGTTTGGTTTTTTGGTGAATACAATTTACTGTTTTCTATGGTAGATGCATAATTTTACATTCCTATCCACAGGGCACATGAGTTCCAATTCCTCACACCCTTGCTAACATCCCTTTTTATTCTTTTCATAATGGCTGTCCCCACAGGTGTGAAGTAATATCTCATAGGGGGTTTGATTTGTATTTTCCTGATGATCAGTGATGTTGAACATATTTTTTATATATATTTTGGCAATTTGCACATCATCATTGGAGAAATGTTTATTTAAGTCATTTGCCCATTTCTTAATCAGGGCGGAGTTCCTTATTTGGGGGTGACATCAACTCATAGTTAGATATGCAGTGTGTAAAATTTTCTCCCATTTTGTAGGTTGCCTCTTTGCTCTGTGGATTTTTTCTTTGCTGGGAAGAAGCCTTTTAGCTTGAAGTAGTCCTACTTGTTGATCACGTATGTGGGGGCTCTCCATTCTTTTCCACTGGTCCATTTGTCTGTCTTAAGATAGAAGCATGCTGTTCTGAAATCAGGCAGTGTGAGACCTCCAGCTTTGTACTTTTTCAAGATAGTTTTTAGCTATTTGTAGTCCTTTTTGTGTTTCTTTATGAATTTAAAAATTGCCTTTTGATTTCTGTAAAAAACATAACAGAGATTTTGATAGAGATTGCATTGAATCTTCTTTGGGTAGTATGACTATTTGATGATATAAAGTCTTCTCAATATAAGATGCCTTCTAGGGTGGGAAAGGGGACCTGAAGGGGAAATATGGCCTTTAGGTCCTTAAGTGCGGCCTTTAGACTGAATCCAAATTTTACAGGACAAATCCTTTTATTAAAAGGGGCGGAGCAGAGAAACATGAAGTTCCCTTTGCTTCCTTTGGTGCTTCAAAAAGAACAACCTTGCAATCAGAAGGTTACAGGTTCCAACTGGTCTTTTCAGTTACGTTTATGAATAGTATTTTATTCTTTTTGATGGTATTTTTAAAAAATATTTTTCTCTTAATTATCTGCATTCCTGGGTCACCCGATGTTCTGAATTTGTTAGGAAATATGCATGGTTTTTTACAGAATAGATGATGCCATCTGTAAACAAGGGAAATCGTACTTTTTCCTTCCCAAGTCATGTGCCTTTCATTCTTTTCTCTTCCCCAACTGCTCTGGTTAGAAATGCCAGTCCTTATTTCCCTGGTTGCATAGTCTTTCACTCTTTACTCTTTCACCTTCATGACTGAAAATTAGATCATAGCTTCCATCAGTTCTTCCTTAGCTATGTTTCTTTCATCTAATTCTTGTTTGATGATTTTTTTTTGATTAATATAAGGGCACATATGATTAGGTTCCATTGTTTGCATTTGTTAGGAAAAGTCCAGGCTGTATCTGAGACCTTCACTCAACAGGTGGCTATATGCCCCTACATTGTATCCATTAGGTGGGAACTTACTGAGCCCCTACCCTTCCCATCTTCCCTCTTTTCTTCTTGAATTAGTTGTTTTACCTATTGTGTAGGTGTGTAGTCATTTATCTACTAGAATCAAATTAGTATTGAGTACATGGTATGCTTGCTTCTCTAGTCTTGAGATACTTTAATAAGAAGAATATTCTTCAACTCCATCCAGATAAATACAAAAGATGTAAAGTTGTCATCTTTTTATGACTGAATAGTATTCCATGGTATCTATATATAACACAGATTATTAATACATTAATGGGTTCATAAACATTTGGGTTTTTTCCATGCCCTTGTAATTGTGAATTGAGCTATTACAAACATTCTAGTGAAGATGTCCTTATGATAAAATGATTTTGTTTTTCTTCTAGGTAGATCCCTAGTAATGGGATTGCAGGATCAAATAGAAGGTCTACATTAAGCTCTTTGAGGATTCCCCATGTTTCTTTCCAAAAAGGCTGTACAAATTTGCAATCTCACCAACAGTATGTAAGTGTTCCTTTCTCGCCACACTCTTAGCAGAATCTATAGCTTTGGAACTTGGCAATGGGTGGAGGTGATACCTCAAGATGGTTTTAATTTGCATTTCTCTGATGCTTAGGGATCAGGAGCTTTTTTGATGATTTTTAATTTTCTTTTAGTCTTAGCCATTCAGATGGATATGTATTATGTATACCATTATGGGTTTAATGCACATTACCCTAATTACTAATGTTGATCCCATGTGCTTATTTGCCATCTGTACGTTTTTCTTGACAAGCTTTCTTTTAAATTTTTTTTTACACTGGGACCAGGCATGGTGGCTCATGCCTGTAATCCTAGTCCTCTGGGAAGCTGAGGTGGATGGAAAGCTTGAGCTCAGGAGTTTAAGATCAGCCTGTGCAAGAGTGAGACTCTGCCTCTACTAAAAATAGAAAAAACAACAACAACAACAAAAAAAAACCTATCAAGATATGATGGTACATTCCTGTAGTCCCAGCTCTCAGGAGGCTGAGACAAGACTACCTCTTGTAAGTGGTAGAAGTTGCTATAAGCTATAATGACACCATAACATTCTAGCCAGGGTAACAGAATGAGACTGTCTCAAAAAATAAAATAAGAATAATAATAAAACCTTTTTACATTCAAAAATTATGTTGCATATTTTCTTATTTGTTGAGTTTTAAGAGTTATTTGTATATTTTGCAGACCATTTCTTTATTAGCTGTGCTTTTTGCAAGGATTTTTTCCCATTTTGTAGCCTGACTTTTCATTTTCTTAAAAGTATCATTTAAAGTACAGAAGTTTCTAATTTTGATCAAGTCCAGTTTATATGTTTGTTCAATTATGAATTTTTGTGTGTGTCATATCTAAGCAATTTTTATCTAGAAAAAAGTCTCAAAAAATTTATCCTATGCATTCTTCTAAAAGTTTTTTTGGTTTAGGTTTTACATTTAGATATATTGTGTATTTTGAGTTCCTTTTTTTTTTTTATACAAAGTGAGTTATGGATTCAAGTTCATTTTGGGGGTATGAATATCCTACTATTACAGCATCATATGTTTAAAAGGCTATTCTGGGCAGCGCCTGTGGCTCAAAAGGGTAGGGCGCCAGCCCCACATACCGGAGGTGGTGGGTTCAAACCCAGCCCTGGCCAAAAAATACATAAATAAATAAAAGGCTATTCTTTTTCCAATATTGTCATTGGGTCTTTGTCAAAAACATGTTGGCAGGCTCAGCGCCCAAGCACAGTGGTTATGGTGCCGGCTACATACACCGAGGCTGGTGGGTTCAAACCCAGCCTGGGCCAGCTAAACAATAAAGACAACTGCAACAAAAAATAGCCGGGCGTTGTGGCAGGTTCCTATAGTCCCAGCCACTTGGGAGGCTGAGGCATCAAGAGTTTGAGGTTGCTGTGAGCTGTGACACCACCTCAATCTACTGAAGGTGACATAATGAAACTCTGTCTCAAAAAAAAAAAAGTGTGCTGTAAAAAAATATGCTGTTTATGTGTGGATCTATTATGGTCTCTGTTGGGTTCCATTGATTTTCAGATGCCCTGCAAATTAAGATGGGTTTGCATCCTATAAAATCCATCATTTAAGTCAAAAATCTGTTTAATACCCCAATAGACTCACTATCAATTTGGAAAATTATACATCAAACCATTTAAGTTTATTTCCTTTGGATCCCACCTGAGTCACTCAAGCTCATGGTCTTTTCACTTTATATATTGAATATTAAACTATATTGCTGCTTCAATATCTACCTCCTGAAGTTCCTAAATATAACGTCATCAAATACCATTTTAAGCCACTCAGTCACCTGTGGAGAACCCATATCCTTCAAGACTTCACTCTCTAGCTTTATTTTCTGGAGGTAGCTAATTCCCTCCAGTGCAAAATGGTCTTGGTGCTGCCATTTGACTCTCTTCTGTGCTTGCTCCAGCTTTCTCGTGCGTGTGATGTACACTAACTTCCCCTTCAACCAGCTTAAATCCAGGCCAGTCTTTGATATCCAACTGTGGGCCCCCTCCCAAGTAGTAGCAGAAGTGTCACTGTCACTGTAGTCATTGTCACTGCCATTATCATGACTCCACTTCTACTAGGATAGCCCTTATGACAGCACTACTCAAAGAGCAAACCTGACAGAGCCAGGCTGGTGAGCAGTTTTCCACAGACCTGCAAGAAGACAAGGACTAAAATTGAAACTAAAATTGACATGTGGAAATTTAAAAGTATCAGTTGTCAGTGGATTAGAAATTCAATACCAAGCAAAAAAGTTAATATCAATACTTCATCATAGATAGTTTGGTTACATCCTTTCAAAGCGTTTTCACATAGAACCTTGAATTTATGCTGTGATATCAAGGATAGATATTGTCTGCAACTTTTATAAGTCTAATAAAAAACAAAAGAAAAAATTCTGTAAGGGTAGAAAATAATTATGATTTATCAAAATACATATCCTGTAAGTGGTAGAACATTTTATCAAAATTTGGTGGATGGTTCCTCTCTTTCTTATTTTTATATAGGAGGGGTAGCTCAGGACGATTGAGCCTATGCAAAATGAGATAAACAAAATCATTTGAGAATTATTTGGGGATTACTAAAGAGCCACTAGATGCCTTACTCAGTTTTACCTATTATTACAAACTAATCAAGCATTTGTCTTCAAGAAAATGGATGAGTTAAATATACAGGTATTCTTTTCACTAAGAATTACTCTAAAGCCTAACTTTCTTTTTCAGTCACAAATTTATCCCTTCAATCAACTGACTGACATTTATTACATTTATTTATTTGTTTTGTTTTTTTGGCCAGGGCTGGGTTTGAACCCACCACCTCCAGCGTATGGGGCCAGTGCCCTACTTCTTTGAGCCACAGACGCCACCCTTATTTATTACATTTATTGAGTACCCACTATATCTTAGGCCTTGTGCTCAGTGGGTACCTATGAAGAACAGAATAGCTTTCCCATGATGAATTCATAGATGGGAAATAGTGCAAAAATTAAAACAAGTTTTATCTATCTATCTATCTATGTGTATGTATACATATATATATGTGTGTGTGTATATATGAATTTATTATTTGGAATTATCCAAAGCTCTATTTTCCTGTTTTGTAATACAAAAGCTTTGAAAGGATTCCACCTAATGTGGAAATAAAATTCTGCACAGCTTTACCCTGCTGCAAGCTACTAAGCATTAGCTTCTGCCTAATGTTCTTTCTTTCTCTAATTGCTTTCGTTAGGATCACTAATCTTCCAAAGAATCATTGTTTACATTATGCCTTTGCCCATTAACCAGAGAAGCATTTCTTTCCCCACTTTCCCCATTCCAAGGAAGGATTAAGAGCAACTGTTAACACAATTAAAGCTCAGTTTAATTTCTATGATCCATTTGCATTTGCAGTAAAAACCCCATGACTGTGAACTCATGGAGGCTTTTAAGTACCATGAGATCAGGTTTATTCTCCTGCCCTAAGTGACCTGTACAGCAAGCAGGCAAGGCTTACCATGTGGAACACCAGAACATTCGGATTTGATGAACAAGGTCATTTTGGATGGATGCTTTTTCTGTTTGCATAGGAATAGGCATTT
Organism: Galagoides demidoff; assembly: GCA_963574575.1. NCBI lineage: Eukaryota > Metazoa > Chordata > Mammalia > Primates > Galagidae > Galagoides > Galagoides demidoff. The sequence goes on from CAUYQV010189756.1 coordinate 16,559, forward strand.
ATAATAACCTGCCTGTTTTGACTCTCTGGGAAACTGATCATCAACTCAGCAAACACTGCACCCGAACAGCTATTACAGCCTGAAGTAGAGTCTCCAAAGCATAGTGGCCCAGAATTTTGATCCACTAAGGAAATCAATTCAAGAGCAGATGCCCTCAATATCTGACCCATTCCCTGAGTCTGTGATTCTACAGAGCACGCACATTCCCAGAAACGTGTTAGATTAGAAGGATGACAGTGGTGTCACACAGACTTTGGTAGTTATTTAAAGTTAATTAATTTAAACTGACCTTTCCATATAACTATAAGGCACAATAGACTACTAGTGATAATTGATTCTGGAGAACCACCAAAATGGTTCAAGAAAACACAACTGGGCTGTGTAACAGTTCTTGTTTGCTCTGGATTATAAACTATTTTTAGTACTTAGTTAATAAAGCTGATTTTCTTAAGAGGCCCGTAACAGAATGCGTGAGCTGCCGTGTCAGATGCTACAGAATTGGGATTTGCAATGGATGAACCTAAGAAAATTAACTCCGCCGATGCTGACTTATTTTTACAGCTGAGACATCAGTGTAGCTGCCTGTAGAAATATCTAATTGAAACAGAGCCTGTCTTATAGTTCCCCACAGTAAATACACCCGTAAAGCGACAGATGGACTCAATATGTCTTTTATCTCTCTTTATTTTATAAATTGATAAATCATTAATTTTAATTATAACCGCAAAAAAATAAAGATTTCATGGCATAATGAGAAACATCTATTAAGTGCTTTTCAACTGTATTTTACATATAAAGAAAATGTAACTCCTCCATTTTAGGAAGCTCTTCTTTTCCCATTTTGGCATCTCTGAAATTGGCGAGAATCATAACTGTGCATCATAGAATTGATGACTTGGTAGGTTCAGAAAAATACAGGGACTGACTAAGCAACTTTCTAAAGGAGGTACTATTAATGCTTCCATCTGACACATGAGAAAACTAAGCCACAGAAAGATCTCAGGACACTAATCCAGGCGCTATATCTACGAAAGATAAGATTTGGAGTTTGAATGTAAGCAGCCTGGTTCTGGATTCAAATTCCTCATTACTATAAGATGTTATCTCAGCAGCCCATGTAAATTTGACTCAAGTGCAATGTTTCCAAGTCTGTCTTATGAGAAACCACCAATATCAGTTTCCTGGATGTTCCATCAGTATGAAGGCACTAATACGTGTAAAAAGGAAAAATAGTCATGTGTGTGTTTACAGAAATATGCACCACACTGTGAATGTCTTTCTATGTTGCATTCCACATGCAGTAATCTCTGCAGGGATTTTTTTATTTCAACTTGCTGTTTAACTACTGCTCGGTATTCCACTACATCCATTGACATGAACAGACATGGGAGCGATTTTCATGTTTATGTTACTGTAATGACATGTATTTAAATGCTTTCATTTGAACAAGTGATTCTCTAGGTACGTTCCAAGAAGTGGAATTCCTGAGTCCTGAAATCGCCTCTATTTTCTATTTAGGAAATTATAATATTTTAGCTATAACATACCAAGCCTGTCATATAGCACTTTGCTACTAAGATCAGCAAGTTATTTACAATTGTATATTAGAGAACGTATTTCTCAAACTTATTTGAAGTGCTTCTCTGCATTTATGTGGGTAACCCTTTATAATCCCATTTTTATCTTGGTTCCCACATCCCCTATATATATTTTGTGAAAAGAACCTTGTACATTTGGAGAGCAGGAGAATAGGGTAAAACCCTGCCAAGAGTAATTTTCCTGTGGTATAGTACCAAAAAAACCTGTGCCTTTGTTACTTTTCATCGTTTAAACACATCTCAAGTTTATAAAACACATAAAGATGGTGGCATTTTTCTTGTTTTGAATGGCATTAACAAGGAATCAAATGCTATGATAATTTACCTTGCACGGGATCAAAAAAATCATAAATGGGGTGAGGGGGGAACCCTGTGTTTATCATGTTGTTTCAATGTGACATATTTAGTCCTCTTGGCTCCAAAGTGTTTGTTTTCATGAATTATGTCAGCCAAACTGTAATGTTGTCTAAGTGACAGAATGTCTGCTCGGGCGAGGACACGAGGGATCAGTTTATTGCCATCTCTGGGATTAGAATACTGGCTCTCTGCTACCTCTACAGATGCTTCCTGTCTTTGTTCTTAATACAGTTGTTTAGCATTAAGAACAATTATGTCATCAAAACTCTCAATATGAATCGTAGGGCTGTAATCTTAAAATGGTGTAGGCTTTCACGTATTAGCTGATGGGCTATAAACTTCCTTCTTCAAAGGCCGGAGCCTATTAAGTTGTTATTTTAGGTATCAAGTCCTCACATACTCTAAATACAACACTTTTCTCGCAGCTGTTGTGATATGTCATAGCATTTCAATTAACAAAAAATAGTCACACAGCTTAGAAATAACTAAATATAATAAATGTTGTTCTCTCTGAGACCCTGGGTGCCACATTTTAAAAGGGCACCAGAAAGCACTCATTTGGACAATTATGTACAAACTTCCACATTGGAGGATCCAAGATTATACAAGACTTCAGTTGGTTGTATGATGTCATCCCCTTTAATTGTACAGTGGACCGGAGGAAAAGAATGATCACTAAGTAGGAGAACAAACCCTTCTACCCTATGATCTTCAACTGTTAAAGTCAGTCCACCAAATTAGTTCTTGGACATGATTTGGGTCTGCATGGAAAAGCTAAAATGTTAAATCATGTCTAAATATGTAAAAAAAAATTGTAGATATGCAAATAACATGCAAATTAAGCCAGATAAAGTATTTCAAAGCTATTATGGTTTCCCATTCCAGCCTTCTTTAAAGGCTCCGGAAGTATAAAAATGAGTGATTTGGCTGCTTAAAATTTGGTCTGAAGCAGCAACATCAGCTTCCCTTATGAGCAAGGAGTTAGATTAGAAATACATAAAGGAAAGACTGACACTTTGTTTATGTGCTTTGCAGAATTTTTTTTTTTCCTACAAATTGAAAGTTCATTACAACCCCTGCATGGAGCAAGTCTATCGGTGCTATTTTTTCCAATAGCATGTTCTCATGGTGAGTCTCTGGGTCACAGTTTGGTTAATTCTTGCAATAATTCAAATTTTATTATTGTACCTGTTATGGTGATCTGTGATCAGTGGTTTTTAATGGCACCATTGTAACTGTTTGACGATAGCAATCCTAACCAGTAAATGTTGTGTGTGTTCTAACTGCATCACCAGGCTTGCTGTTCCCTATCTTTCTTCCTTTCCTCTGGAATCCCTATTTCCTAAGACGACTCGGCATTATTGAAATGAGGCCAATTAATAACCTTATAACTGCCTGTAAGTGTTCAAATGAAAAGAAGAATTACACATCTCTCATTTTAAACCTAAAGCTGGAAATAATCGAGGTTAATGTGGAAGGTAACGTCAAAAGCCAGCACAGGCTGAAAATCCCTCTTGCACCAAATAGTCAAATTGTGAATGCAAAAAGAAAGAAAAGAAATAATTCTTGAAAAAAATTGAAAATGCTACTTCAGTGAACAAATTAATGATAAGAAAGCAAAACAGCCCTATTTCTGACATGGAAAGTTTTATGGTCTGGATAGAAGATCAAGCCAGTCACAGCATTCCCTTAAACCAAAGTCTAATCCTGAGCAAGTCCCTAACTCTTTTCAGTTCCATGAAGGTTGAGAGAGGTGATGAAGCTGCAGAGGAAAAGTTTGAAATTATTAGAGATTGGTTTATTAAATTTAAGAAAAGAAGCCATCTCTGTAACATAGAAAACTGCAAGATGAAGAAGCACACACTGATGGAAAAGCTGAAACAAGTTATCCTGAAGACTGAGCTAAGACTGAGCTACACCAAACAGATAGTCAACGGAGACAAGACAGCCCTCTATTAGAAGAAGTTTTCTTGTACGACTTTCCTAGCTAGAGAAGTGCCCTTTAAAGGGAAGGCTGACTCTCTTGATTTGACTAACACAGCTGAGGACATTGAATTGAAGACATTGCCCCTTGACCATTTCAAAAAAATCCTAGGACCGTTAAGAATGATGCTAAATCTACTCTGTCTCCTATAAATGGCACAACAAAGCACGGATGGCAGCACATATGACTACAGTGTACTGTTGAGAACTACCGCTCAGAAGATTACTTTCAAAATATTACTAATTGACAAAGCACCTAGTCATCCAAAAGTTCTGAAAGAGTTGTACAAGGCAATTAATGTTGTTTTCATGCCCACTAATATAATCCATATTCTGTTGCCTGTAATCAGGGAATAATCATCTTTCAAGTATTATTATTTAAGAAATATATTTAATAAAGTTATAACTGCCATGTTCAGTGATTCCCCTGATGCATCTGGGCAAGGTAAATTAAAAACTTCTGGAAGGGATTTACCACTCTAGATGCCATTAAGAACATCCATAATTCATAAGAGGAGGTCCAAATATCAATATGAACGGGACTTTTGGTAGAAGTTAATTCTAACCCTCCAGGATAACTTTGAAGTTCAAAACTTTGTTTAAAAGAAGTATCTACAGATGTGGCAAAATTATCAAGAGAATTAGAAATGGAGCCTGAGGATGTAACTGAATTGCTACCGTCTCAGGATAAAACTTGAATGGACGAGGAGTTTCTTCTCATGGATGAGCAAAGACAGTGGTTTCTTGAGATGGAATCTATTCCTGGTAAAGATACTGTGAACACTCCTGAAATGACAGCAAAGGATTTAGAATACCCCATATACATAGTTGGTAAAGCAGCAGCAGGGTTTGAGGGCCTGCCTTCAATTCATCCTTTCTATCGTGGGTAAAATGGTATCAAACAGCATCACATGATTCAGAGAAATATTTTGTGAAAGGAAGTGGCGATTGATGTAGCAAACTTCATTGTTGTGTTATTTTAAGAAATTGCCAAGGCCATGTATCCTGATCAATTTTCAGTCATCCACATCAAGGCAAGAACCTGCACTCACTAAAAGCTTAGGACTTGATGAGGGCTCAGATGATCGCTTGCATTTTTTAGCAATAAAGTATTTTTTAATTGAAGTATGTACATTGTTTTTAAGACATAATCCTTTACACATGTAACAGACTACAGTCTGTTTATATTAGCTGGGAAACCCCAACATTTGTGTGACTCACTTTATCGCAACTTTCACTTTATTGGGGACTGAAATTGAATTCACAGAATCTCCAACATAGGTCTATACAGCATGTTGGGCCACATACCAGAATTTGTCATTCAAAATTTACATTTTCATAAATTTTCTCTGATACTAAAACATTAAGGTTGGAGAAGGACTTCTTTATATCATACAGTCGGTAATAATTATGTTCTCAATTATTGTTGGACCAAGTACATGAGAAGTCACAACCCTATATATTTGTCTTAATTATACAGACATTCTAATAAAAAGCATTGTCTTCAATAATTGTGCTACCATCTATAGATAAAAATAAAAAGTTATTAGGGTGACCATGTTAGTAGTGATTATATTTAAAATGTTTACTCTGGAAAATAGTATACAATTTAATTCTCATTATTGAACAAAACCCTCATGAAAATATTACTCTGAAAAAATGTTGATGATTATTTGGAGGTGGAAGATTTATCCTCTGTCTCCTACCACATTAAATAAATTTAATAAGTAAACATCATACATTTTGAGTTAGTTTGTATGTAGATAAGTCTGTTCTGTCCATATTTGTGACAATGTCTGCATAACTTGTCTTCTCATCAAAAACTCAATTTTTTATTCCATAATCATTTGCTTTATTAGAATTAATGCATGGGCAAAAGTCAGCCTGGTTTTAAATTGTAGAATATGTACTATTATCTTTTAAAACGATATCTTCCTGTAGAAAAATAAACCAACAAACTCCTTTCCCTCCAAACCAAAGAAGAATATATAAAAATATTTTTCTGATCAGGCAAGCGTCTTGCCATTTTGCCCATGTCACTTAACATGTTCTTGGCCTTTGTTTTATATACCAATTTTCTTTTCTTTTTTAAAAATTTTGAGATTAGTAAGTGGGTACATACAAGTAGGTTACATAGTTTGTATTTATAAGGTTAACTTCGGAGTTTTAGCTGTGTCCTTCACTTAGGAAGTGTGCCAGACAGCTGTGCATTGAACCTGTTGGGTGGGCGCTTCCCGATGGATTCCTTTCCCCATACTTTAATTTAATTGAGTTTTTCTCTTGTGTGAGTTGTTAATCTACTGGTTTCTAGTACTGAGATCATGAGGTTGTGTGATACACATTCAGATATAAAAATTCATCATTCTATGACTCTATCATTCATTCTCTGTCATGTTATTTCATGATATGAATAAACACATATAGTTTGACAGCCTTTCCTAAGGATTCCTGAAGCTTGGGATAGCATCTGTTTAAATAAATTTTCTGGAAATGATGAGAAATGAGTTTTAGTGATGTACAATGCTTTCTGCACAGAAAACCAAACACATTGACTATAAAATGAAGGTCATTTCATTTTTGTCATATTCTGTCAATTTATTGCACATATAGGGCTAGAATTTATGTAGGTGGAAAAGGTGATTATTTATTAAGGCAATGCACATTACCATCAAGCTAGTCTTCCAGCAGTTAATGTAGTCTCTACCACACATAAGAACAATTGGTCTCAGAATGAGACATGCTAAAACATTCCATCCATTTCATTGTCCTTAGAATGAAGTTATAGCTGCTAAGTCAGATTTTTTATCTTTCAAAGGGAATCAGTATATGCAACATTTTATGTATCTTAGTGTATGTTAGTATAGAGAGGGTAAGACTTCCGGAGTTGATGTGTAACATAAGACACACTGTTATGACATAGATGGTTCACAAAGAGAAGGAAGACAGGAGGCGAGGCACATGTGACTGGTTGTTGGCATTTTGCAATAAAAATAATGATTAGTACATTAAACTCTCGGCAAAATCATTAATATAAATTAGACTTAACTTATATTTTGGCAAGATACAATTTATCCATGCCAAAGTGACCTTGCCCTTTGTATAATGTATGTACAGGCAATCTACAAGTTATGAATGCAGCCTTCCTAAAAGGTCCTTTTTAAGCTGATGCTTGAAACCTGGGATTTATTTTCCCATAGAAATGGTATTATACATGATAATTATAGTCTCCAATCAATTCAGAAAAGCCTTTCCAACCCAGAATGTAGCTAACTGAAATTATCAGGTATGTAGTACAGAGTGTGCCTTGAAAATCAGGAAAGAACTTTGAAAGTAGATGTGCTTAAGTAAAATACCAGCCCTCATTGCTATTGTTATCTGAGTGTTTCCCCTAATTCCCTTTATACTTAAGTTTCTACTCAGTACTCATCACCTGGGATAGTTCCATGGCCTTGACCCCACTGCTAAGTTGGTTCTGGACCCTGGGTAGGGATGTGTTGAAGCCAGCTTCTACTGACTTTAAGAGCTAACTTTGTTAATTTTTAGTTATTTTGCCAGCCACTTTTTCAACACAGGCAATATTTAATTCACATTATATGCCTGTATCAAAACATCACATGTACCCTATGAAGATATACAATTATTATGTACCCATAATAATTAAAAGTAAAAAGTTTTTTAAAAGTTCATTATATATGCTTACAATTAAATTATATTGAAAACATAGGGACTCAGAAATCAGCAGTTCTTAATTATTTTACTGTGATCTCTAGGGTATTTATATGTATTGTATCTGTCCAATAGATACAGTATAAAACAGTGTGCTATGACATTGCTCTTCCCACCTCCAGGTTCAGCGATATTATATAAGTAGCTTGAAATTGACCGTGATAGAAATCAGCAAAAACCACAAATAAAGGCTTTATTTATTAGATCATTGATTTCTAGATTAGGGGTTAGTAAAAGCATAACCTTACAGCCAAAATGGGTCTTCTACTTTTCCTTGTAAATAAAGGCATTTTTGGAATACAGCCATGCTCACTTATTTCCATACTGTCTGTAGCTACGTTTGAGGTGCAATGGCAGGACTCATTAGCTATGACCCAGAGATTATACAGTCCAGTAAGGATAAAATACTTCCCAAATTGTCAATTGAACAAAAAGCTTAGCAACTTCTCTAAAGAAATTGATGGAAAAAAAGTTAATAATTTCAATTAAACTTAACAACATAACCTATGTGTTTCACTGAGTGTAAGAAAAAAATTTTTCTTATGAAAAATGAAATTTTTTTCTGCATTCTAAAATTTTTATTTAATTCAGTAAAGAAGTTAAATGAAGTTCTAAAATTCATTTTTTTCTTCCACTCTCACCTTACTTGTCAATATAAACTGAACTATCAATTTATCATTGATATGGAAATAAACTTATTCACAATGATGTGAGAGACTTTTTTACTGAATCAAATAACAATATTATGAAACACTTATTTGTTGTCTGATGTTGTGATACTATTGTTAGTAATAGAACTTTATAATGTGAATACTAAATTTCACAAGTTCACATACCAGATTTTATGACAATATGCTTACTGGGAAAGGAGCAGATTGAGATACAAACTCCATTTGTCACATCTTTGTTAAATTGCCACCAACCATTCATGAGCTATGGATAGAAAAGTGTGTCAAAAACCAAGATAGCATGCAAGAGTCAATTGGTTATAAGGAATTTATAATACATGGTTTTGTCTATTTATTATTTTTCAAATTGGATGTTATACAATTTATATCAGTAAAATTTATAATAAATGTATGTATATTTTATTAAGGTTATGTAGGGAAATAGAACTCTCAGGATGTGTGTGTGCATGCACGTGTGAGTGTGTACATGTATGAGTGTACAGAGAAAGAGGGGGAATCCAAGGAAACTGACTACTGGCACACACAATTACGGGAGCTTGATGAGTCCAAATTCTGCATGGTAGTATACCAGACAAGAGATCTAGAAAGAGTGTTACAGGTTGCAGTTATAATCCAAAAGAATTCCCCCTAGCTTGAGGAAGGTCAATCCTTCGTCTAGGTCTTCAGTTAATTGGACAACACCTACTCACTTTATGGACCATAATCTGTTTTATTTAAAGACTGCTGATTTAAATGTTAACCTTATCCAAAAATAAACAAACAAACAAACAAAAAACCCAAAGAAGAAAAAAACACCTTCAGAGAAAGATCCAGAATAATTTCTTATCTGGGTACCATGTCCCAGCCAAGGGGACACATAAAATTAACCATCACATACATACATGCATGTGTTTTTTTTTTCGTGGAGTACCGGTTAAACATTGACAACACACACTGACCCTGGTTAACCAACCCCCACCCCCACCCCCACTGCCCCAGACCAACTCTGCCCGTCTTTGAGAGGTCTGCCCATTTTCCCTACCACGCTGTTCACTTTCCTCCTGTGAAGGTACAGATCAGCTCTTGTGCTCAATTTGCTGCGCAATGTTCAGGGATTTGGTAACTGGATCAGGGTGTGACTGATGAATGAAGTGGAAATGACAAGTGGGAAAACCTTCCACTTCTTTGCTTGGTTCAGAACTGAGCAATATTTGACCTGAGCTCTGTCTGCATTTGGTGTCCTCTTCCTTCTCTCCCTGAGCATTAATTACCCTCTTCTCTGAGCATAACCCTGGGATTGGCTCTGGCACTTGTCCTTTCTGAAGAATAAAGCCTAGAGTGGATATGGGATAAATAGCTCAAAGAAACTGTAAGTTTTTAAGCATTCAAATCTTGGAATGCTTCCTTTTGCCCACTGAACTGGAACACATATATACAAAGAAATGGGGGCATATATAATGGATACGTGCTTACGTGTACAATACCCTTTTGTTAACATTTGGCAAAGAGTGAAATGAGCTGATGAGATCTGAGTTCAAACACATGATTAGCATTAGCCCAGCACAGGATAATGCAAACATGAGTTGCATTTTTTTTTCATAGTTCTTCCTACCTGATGATATTAACTTAGTGTTTAGCTACGGCTGTGATTGAATCAGCAGTGCTCCTGAGAGTCCCCTTCTCTCATTCTCTTTCATCCATATGTGTGGGCCACCTGACTGGAACATCTGGCCCCCATTCAATGTCAGAATTTTTCAATTTTTCAATAATGTGACACATTATTTTCTATTTGCTCACCTCTCCAGGGATGTCCCTCTGGAAGCTGCATTTTGTGATCCATTTATGGATGCTTCAAGTTACCCATTATGCTCCCCACTAGGAAAGATAAATGGCCCCTCCTCTGTGGGAGCTCACATAAAACTTTTATGTTGGGGAAAATTTTATGAAGATAGGAATTTAATTCATATTTCTGTAGTTTGTAGAGTGATCATTTATTTCACGATATTGAAATATCATGAAGGCTGTTAGATTTTTGTGGATTTCTACTTAAATAGTTTGTTTCTAAGTGTTTCTCTTAGTTACCTACAACCAGTGATTAATTCAAAAACTCCAGAAATCACTACAGGAAACATAATTGTGTTGCTTAATGGCATAGTTTATAAAGATTGAATTTACAAAAGTAAGTGAGAATATTTATGGAAAATTTAGAACAGCAGAAAAAAATAAGAACAAATATTTGTTTGTTTTCTAAGTCTAGCAGATTGATACAAACTACAGAAATAAACAAAAATAGGATTTCTTTTTGTTTTTAAAACATTTTTATAATGATTATAAATCAGCTCCTGAATACAGGCAAAACTTAACATCATTCATGATACGTGCTCTCCTGGAAATTGCTTAGAGGGAAAACAGAGTGACTGAACAAAAGGAAAAGGGGTAATGTGAGTAACAAAGACTCAGCATAAGGAATAAGGAAATAGTAATTTAAAATCAGCTAACCGGCCAGGCATGGTGGTTCACATCTATAATCCTAGTACTTTGGGAGACTAAAGCAGAAGGATTGGTTGAGGTCAAAAGTTTGACAGAAGCCTAAGCAACATAGCCAGACCTTGTCTCTACCAAAAACAAAACAAAACAAAAAAAACCCCACAAACAAACAAAAAAAACCCCAAAAAAGTTAGTTCATCGTGGTACTTACTTATCCTATTTCATTTATATGTGTGGGGGCCATGCAGAAGGTTGAGGCAGGAGGATTTCCTGAGATCAGAACTTGGAGGCCAAGAATCTTGTCTCAAAAAAAATAAAAATAAATAAGAGGGAAAAAAATTATCTAACAAAGTAAGTAAGATTTAGCCTACGATCTGACAATTCCCAAATAATGTATACAAAAGATATTCTTAAGATACAGTTTTTTCCTATATCACTAAGAATAACATAAGGAAGTGGAGAGGAAAAGCATGGTTAACTAATTGATAATATGAGTTAAAATATTGTTGATTTTGAATCATAACAGGTTTTAAAACGTATAACATATTTCAATTGAAATTAATATATTGTAAAATAACTAACTTAAGGTTGTACTGAAGACAATTATACCACAATGACTAGAAGTACTTTTAAAAAGTAATTAGATGATTAAGAATCAATTTGTTTATTTTTTTTCTTTTTAGTCAAACTTCGTAAATGCTCCTAATATTTTTTTGAGAGAAAATTTTCTAAATGTATTCAATTCTAGGTAATTCTTTTTGGTGTTTTGGTTTGTTTATTTTTTGAGGTGGAGCCTCACTCTGTCACCCTGGATAGAATGTCCTGCCATCCTAACTCATGGCAACCTTGGGCTTAAGTGATCATCTTGCCTCAGCCTCCAGAGCTTCTGGGACTATTGGTCCATTGGTAATTCTTCTAATTGTCTAGTTTACAAAACTTTTATAGCAAGCATAGTAGTTCAAAATCATATAGTTTCATAGATGTTTATTCATAGTTAAAAAACGAGGCAGAAATTAGGCAAATAACCTAGTGTGGGCCTTTGGATGTGGGTGTGATTAGAGAAAGATCTTTTATACAGTTAAATTACAGAGAGAGAGTCAAACAAGAAGCTGAGGAAGAGACCTGAAGACCCCTAGCATTTTTAAAGATGGAAGAAAACGGAAATTTGGGGAAGGAGATGAAGATGATGAGAGAGAGAATGAGGTCTGGGAATATGTGAGGAGAGCTTCTAGAAGGAAGGAAGGCTTCTAGTAGGTCGCAGAGTTTCACAAGTGCCAGAGCGTGATCAGAACTGAGGACTGAACATGAGATGGAGCAGTCAGGAGTCTCCTAGTAACTTCTTCCAGGATGGTTTCAGAGTTGCTATGGAAATAGAAGATTGAGGAGTGGCATAAAACAGAAACAGCAGGTCTAGCTACTTTTTCAGGATCTCAAAGGAAAAAGAAATGGGGTTAAGGGGAATAAAGGAAATAATGAATATTACAAATTAATAGAGTGTTAACTAATAGAAGGCTTGTTTTTCTCATTCCATCCAAGATCTCAGATTGACATCAAATAGATAAGTGGCGAGTTTCCCCAAAGTGAGGTGCAGGTCGGTGACCTCTGTCTGGCCACCCACTCCAGCCAGCAACTTATTCAAAAAGCAAGACTTAGTGGATAACATCAGAAAAGTCACTCCTCTTCTCATGCCAATAAAATAGGCCCAGGGCCTAGAGTTACAATGACTCCTTCAGAAACAACAAGCGATGGGTGTAAATGCCGCTGACATCCAGTGAGAGGGAGGCACAGCGAGGACACTTCTCGAGGACCTTGATAAAAGCCATCTGGGACCACAGAGGGCAAGCATCTTACACTGGAAGTAGCCTGTCGAGAAGCAATGAGCTGCGGCAGGTCACCGTGGGCCCAGGCTAGCACAGCTTACCTGACACAACCGTAGTCTCTCTGCTACCAGATCAAAGCCATCATTTCCCCACAGATGGGGTCCACCGGAGAAACTCAGCAGGCCTGACACTGCTGTAGATGCTGCCTCAGGGGCACGTGGAGGGGCAAGGAGACCTCAGCAGCAGGGGTGGTTGGCCTGTGTGGGAAGGATGTGTGTGAGGCAATCCCCAGAGATGGGAGAGGAAGTGGGAGGGGTTCAATGAACCCACAGTGCCCCTGACAGGAGCAAGACACAGCTTGTAGTAGTGCCATTACAAGCCATTGTACATTAGTGACAATGAAATAGGACTTCGGTGCCCCTTAACTTTCCACAGAAATGAAAGGAGAGAGAAATCTCTAGGGGAGAAAGAAAACTACTCTGGGGGGAATGTACAGAAGAGCATGTGGGTGTGGGGAGAAGGGTGAAATACATTTCTCTGATGCTACCCTGAATATTAGTTTCTCCGGCTGCCGTGAAAAAGTACCTTAAAGGAAGGCTTAAACCTCAAAAATGCAGTCTCTTGTTCTTGAGACTAGAAGCCTCTGATCCAGTGTTACCGGGCTGAGGCTTCCTCTGAAGCCGCTAGGGAAGGATCTGTTCCAGGTCTTTCCCGAGCTCTGGGAGTCCCTTGACTGGGGTCAGAATAACTGACACCACGTGGCATCTCCCTGCATCTGTATGTGTGTGTGTGTGTGTGTGTGTGTGTGTGTGGAAAGTCTCCTCTTTTCATAAGGACACTAGTCAGACAGGATTAGGGTCCACTTTAATGACTTCATTTTAACATGATCATTACTTTAAAGACCCTATCTCCAAGAAGGGTCACTTATAGACGTCCTGAGAACATATCTTTTTGGGAGACAGGTCATTGCTGAAGAGCCTGGAACAGGGCAAGGAGCGCTTGGGATTCCAGTTCTTAAAACAAAAATACAGCCCTCATCACTGTCAGGACTGCAATCTGATGGGAGGGTGCATACATGTGTGTACAGGGCACCAACAAGCCTTTACTTCAAACAGTTTTGCAGAACTTGCCAGAAGTCTTATGACCTTTACCAAGTGGAGGATATCACCTATTGAAATTGTAAATAAGCCCTAATTTTTGAGGATGCAGATTGTATGTAAGTAAAAGAAGGAATAATTAATGTATAGAGAATGGGAGAGGATTTGACGTTAACATGTTGGCTTCAAACTGGAGAAAAGAAAAGATATCTTTAAGACCTAAAAGAAATAGGAAAGAAAGAATGGGGATAGGCTCAAGTGGTATGAAAAAAGTTAGGGGGACACAGGTGGGTATCAGAGAGCACAGTATGCTAAATGATGTCTCAGGGAATCAGAGGTACAGCAGAGTGGACTGGGTCAAGAATCCACAGGGAACAGCAGGACAGTCACTGAGGGACAGGGATAAGAAAGAGTCCAAGTCACAGTGACCCATGGTAGGAAAAGGTCAAAGGAGAACTGATACAACAAACTTTCAGGGTCCTCAACCACATTAGTCACCTGATTTTTGGTCTTGTAATTTTTTTGTCCCTAGCAGCACTTAAATGTTTAAGGATAGAAGGAGAGAAAGTGAATTTTTGAGGCAGAATGGCAGAAAAGCAAACCTACTTGGGGTAGGAAGAACAGAGGGCTGCTCTCTGACACTCATGGTACAAACAGTTAGTCTAGAAACTTTCTAGAAGATCATATTTTATTCATGGTAAAATGGTTAAAGTAATGCTTTTTACAAGATTTTATGACAATACCAGGACAAAAGGAAACTGTTTAATATCCTACTGAACACAGAGAAGGTACTCAATAAATATCTTTAGCTTAGTTATTATTGCACTGTTCATTTGTTAAGGCCCTCATAATCACAATTCAGGTTTGAAGCTTTGGTGGATGTTTGGGGTGAAAGGATATGGAGGCATTCAAGTGTGTTTTTATTAGGTTTGGGGGGGTGTTGTTGTCATGTAAGAAATTATCTTAAGCTCAGCTGTTTAAAACATCACAGTTATTAATCTGTTTCTGTGGGTCAGAATTCTAACCATGCTTCGCTAGGTCTTCTGCTCAGAGTCTCATAAGGCTGCAGTCAAGGTGTTGTCAAGACCAAGTTCTCATCAGGAACTTCATCTAGAGAAGAATCCATCTCCAAGGTCAATTTGTTGACAAGAGTTCATTTCCTTGAGACTGTATGGCCTAGAGGTCTGGCTTCTTATTGGCTATGAGCTGAAAGCTCCCTCACATGCTACCAGCATCTGCAGTTCCTAGAGTCCACTCAGAATTCCTTGCCACACACCCTCCTTCATTGTGACCACTGACTTCATCAAGGCCACCATGACCATCTCTACCTCCAGGCTCCTAACAGTCTTATACAATGCAGGAGTGACATCTCAGTCCCAACATTTTGGGAGGATCACTGGAGGCCAGGAGTGTAAGACCAGCCTGGTCCACATAGTAAGACTTAATTTCTCCAAAACAAACCAAAAAAAAAAAATTTTTTTTTAACTTCAAAAATTTAAAAATTAAAAGTCATTTCTTGCAACTTTACACTAAAAACAAAACAACCAAATATGAATGTATTAAAGTGTGCATGTAAGTCAAATAACAAACTTTTTTCAAAACCAAAATTAATTACCTTAAAAGAGCCACAGTGTGACCAAAACGCAGATACAACAGAAAGCCCACTAAACATTAGTGTTCTCTTATACACTCCTGCCATCACAGAGAGTTTCCAGAGCAGTGTCCTTCAACCATTTTTATCTCACTGCCCACTTGAACCTATAAACTTTAGTGGCACACTTATATTATGTTGATCAAATAAAGAGTAAAAAAAGAACATACTTACTGTTCTTTGAACTTCTTTCTAAAATAACTTATTTAATGATCATTAAAAATTTTTACACCACACCAGTGTGCCGTGGCACACAAGTTGAAAATCACTGTTCTAGAGAAAGTTCTTCAACACTGTTCACAGGCAGCAAGGAACATTCAGTGGAAGATCTCTCTGATTAGGAAGGCCAGTGCTAAGGCATTCACCAGCAGGAAAGTGCATGATAATCTAAGTCTATTGCATAGAATGCACAAGGGGCTCTCCAAATAGTGAAAGTAGGAAAGAACAAAAAATTAATTTTGATACTGTGAAGCACAGCTTCTTAGAAACATGACTGGTTAAATGTCCCCAAGCCGTCCTGATTGCACCTCTCCCTTTTCAACTCCTTAACCTCCTGGGTTTTCCTGAATGTCTTAATTACTACCAGAGATGACATTATAGTTATTTGTGTATTATGTTTCTTCCTAAATGGAAGGTAAATGATGTTAGGCACGGGCTCTTTGTCTGGTTCACCTGTGTGTAGCCAGTGATTTAAACAGAGTCTTAACACTCAGGAAATAATCATCAGCGAAGGAATGGATGTTTTGACTTTGTAGCAGTAGAAATTACCCAGCTGTTATTTTAACCCAAGAGAAACTAGTTTGAACAGGCTGAAAGGCCTTGAAATCTCCTGAGATACTAATTATCAAAGTGGTATTCCATTATTATTAAAGTGTATTTTTATAAAATTCTGAACACACAGTAAGTTTCTGTGTTAAAAAGAAACTAACTCCCCAAATTCAATAATCCCATATAAGGATCATATGTCTTTCATGTGATTTAAGTTCCACTCTGCATACCTAATATAGCCATTTGAAGTTGAGATCCAAGCTGACCACAAAATACTATATCAAAAGAATATTATCAACAGCAACAAAGTTAGCCATCTGCATATGGGCATACAAAATATGCCTTTTAGTTTATCTATAGTTTATATAGTATCCATTCATGACAAGAGCTAGTGAAATTTCACTTCAAAAATTAGCTTCCAGGCCAGGCAAGCAGCTCATGCCTAGCACTCTGGGAGGTGGAGGCAAGTGGATCACCTGAACTCAGGAGTTCAAGACCAGCCTGGGCAAGAGTGAGACCCCGTCTTGACTAAAAAATTTCAGCATGTTATGGCAGGTACCTGTAGTCCCAGCTACTTGGGAGCCTGAGACAAGAGGATCGCTTGAGTCCAAGAGTTTGAGGTTGCTGTGACTTATGATGCCATATAGCACTAGACTGAGGGCAACAAAATGAGGCTGTGTCACCAAAAAAAAAAGTTAACTTCCAATACTTGCTTCATAAGAGGCATTTTGAATGAAAATATCACTCAAAGCAATAGAAATTAAAACATGCCAAATGAAACCTTACTAATTGAGATGTCAGAATTCAAATTTTTAGAATTTAGGTGTGAAGGATGCTTGTCTGAATTTCTTAGATTCTTCAGCTTACTACTTCAAAATCCCTGCAGTGCCAGGAACATGCTGGCTCAGCACAGAAACCTCAAGGGTGAAACAACAGTAAATGACTGTCCTGGGTTTGCCCAAATAAATTGCTCAAGAAATCTCAAAGGATGTAACAATCCAGGAAAGTAATTTTCATAGCATGCCCTTATCCTTAGCTCAATTTGGCTTCTCTAAATGGACTTGTTTGTGCTTTGCTCTCATTAGATTTAAAATGATTATTATCCTTGCTAATCTGATTTGGTAAAACTTTTGTTAATGTAAGCATGGCTGCTCCCAAAATATACTTGAAAAAGTATCAAGATTAAGATTTATTGGTTTTCTACCAAAATAAGCTCTATTTATAGTCAAAGGAGCTAAGCACAGGTCTTAAATGGATTCTAAATTAAAATCAAAAGCAACTCAACTTAAAAGACACTCTATGAACTTTCTTACTTGTTTTACCTCAATTGGTCTATAACCCTCTGAAGTTAACTTCCCAAAACTAGTTTATTCCCACAGCAAAATAAAGTCCATGAGTAAAGTGAAGATTATAGCGGTTTAGAACCATGGGTTATAGACTGTGAAATCAACGTAGTGCCTTATGTCCTAAAAATGAAATAGAATAGAAAAGAAGGCAAAGTCACAGACTGCATCACATCTTACAGAGATAAGTGTTTTTTTGAAAAATTTTTATCTTGTGTCTTTAATCGTCCCATTTAAAATGTGTTCTTTTAGAATAGATTCGAATCAGAAAAGTTGCAGAAACATAGGAGTAAGAAAATAATAGAATTTAGAGTCAAAAGGGCTAGCGTGAAAGGTGGCTCTAACACTCTCTGTATAACATTGAGTAAGTCACTTAACCTCTTGGAGCAGCACATTTTTTCTTTTTTTTTTGCAGTTTTTGGCCAGGGTCAGGTTTGAACCCACCACCTCCAGTATATGGGGCCGGCACCCCACTCCTTCAGCCACAGGCACTGCCCAGGAGCAGCAAATTTTTCATCTAAAATCCTGAGAATTCCAAGTGCTAAAGTGGAAGGGTATTAATAGACTGGAATCTTTTTTTCCTTTCTTTTTTTTTTTTTAAGAGACAGAGTCTCACATTATCACCCTCAGTAGAGTGCTGTCACGTCACAGCTCACAGCAACCTCCAGCTTTTGGGCTTAGGCGATTCTCTTGCCTCAGCCTCCTAAGTAGCTGGGACTACAGGTGCCCGCCACAGTGCCCGGCTATTTTTTCGTTGCAGTTTGGCGGGGGGCCAGGTTCGAACCCACCACCCTCAGTATGTGGGGCCAGTGCCCTACTCACTGAGCTACAGGCACTGCCCAAGACTAGAATCTTTTTGAACATGAGATGGAACAAACTGAATTATCATTATCCACACTGGATTTTTTTGCAGATAGAGCGCATCCCAGATATGAGTTGCACTGTTTATGGAAGGGAAGGATGTATGCGACAAAACTAAAAACACTAGTAAATATCAGAATGAACAAAAAAGTGCCGTGCACACGCAATCCATTCTTGGTCGGCCCTCATGTCAACTATCTGTTTTACTGCACTGCACTGTGGCTGAGATTTAGCACATGAGATTTGCAAAGATCTCCATGAACAATATTTTAAAAGGCTACCTAACTAATAAATAAATAGTATGCATATGAAATATAGAACTCTTTAAGGGTTGTTTTTCCTCCCATAATTTAGCTCATCAAATGCTTTTCCAATGAACTCATTCAAATTAGTTGCCTTGAGAAGTCCATTTGAAATTGTAACCATGCCGAGAGAGTATCCATAGTAGCCTGAAGCTTGAAAGTTGTTATTGAGAACTTTTAAACTGAAAACCAGCAACAATGAGAATTTCCCTCTTGTCAGATCTGTCTTAGAACTCAGAAAATTCATAAATAAACATCCTACATTTTATCAGAGCCACAGTTATAACTTTTAGTACCTGAGGTAGGCAGTCATCTGTACAGAATTTTAATAACATCACTTGAGATTGAATTTAGTTTTTTAATTTAATCATCCAAAGGGAAAATTATTTTCATGGTACGGCCTATATAGCTCAATCTAAAGATAATCACTGCCTCTAATAATTTGTAAAAAGCAGCTTTTAGTAAATTCAATGCATTCGCCAGGACTTAGCCAGTTCAAAAAAATCCAATGAAGGAATATTTGCATGTGGTCTCCAGGCAGTTAGATACGTGTTTTCACAGTTCTAAAACCTCTCAAATATTTGAACTTACATAATCATGTATATGAAATCATATCTTAATTGCCTTAAGCTAGAGAATTTCCGATTTCCTTCTTGCAATGATATGAAAAAAAATAATCTCCCTATAATAATGAAATTAAAAAAATTCAGACCACTTAGTTAACAACCCACCATTCCAAACTATCACAAAACTGTATTAAAAACTATTGATAGTATGTCATGAATGTCTGTTCATCTAGTATCACCTCCTGGAAAACATCATATTTTTAGCAATTAACTTTAAATATTATATTGTAATAAAAGCAAATGAAAATTTGTGAGGCTCTGCTGAAGCCAGAAACATCTCGCCTGCTTCTTTCTGCTTTGCTCTCTCCTTTACCTTCTGTAACATGTCTCTGTGATAACAGTCAAAACTGAGCTGTATCTTATTTATTTCCACCTGAAAGACTAGTTATAACTGAAAGCAAAGCATACCTTATTTTAAAGACCTTTATAATCATTTTTAATTAATGCAATTGGTGAGTGGTAATGATTCTCTAAATTCATGGTATATGGGCTCCCTCCAGTGGCTAATTTAGCATTCACAAATCCGAAATGGCCATTTTAAATTACTGAGCTTATAATGGCTTCACAGTCTCTTGAGTTTAAGCCTGACAATCAGCAATAAGTGGAGGGGGCACATATAACCATCAGCTCTTCATCAGTTCATTCATTTAGCAAGAAAGGTGGAGCTTTACATACTATGCCAGACACCGTGTCAACCCCTGGAAATTCACAGTATGAGGCAACCTCTGTGTAGAAGCCCAGGTCAAAGAGGTGACACAGATGTTTATAAACAACAAAAATCAAGACCCATTGAAACATAGTGAGGCGAGCACAAAAATGGCAGTGTCCACAAAGTGGCGTAGAGACCCCACAGAGCAGGGACAGCTTCTCAACACACAGCAAATGAAGAATCTGTGGTTTGGAGTGAAAGGCATTTCAAGTGAAGACATGCATATTCAAAAGCCCAGAACCATAAACGAGATTGGCATATATAGAGCCAACATATATAGAGTGTTTCTGTTCTCTGACTGATTAGGGTTCACCTGGGTAACCGGTAAGCAATAAGGTTGTTCAGGAGTCAGAACATAACAGATACAAGATCCCTACAACTAGCTGGAAAAGATCTTTTTGATACATTTTTTCAAAGTATTTTTTTTAAGTGTTTTTAAGCAAGAATGGATTTCCACTTGGGAAAAGCAAAGTAGAATGTGGCTGTACAGGACCAATTGGAGCAGGGCAAAATGAAGTTCAGAGGATTCAACCAGGTAATTTTTAGGAAACGAACTAAACACTAACAAGGAAGAGATAGCAGCCTGCAAGATAAAAATACACTGACAGAATTAGGGGATGTTCAGGCCATAGGCATATGGCAGGGAAGGAAGTTGAGTCAATGATGCATCCCTAGATGTCTGGTCTACATTCAATTCAAAATAATGTCTAATTTGTAGAAACTTTTAAAATTTAAAATGACTTTATTGGAAATGTCACAAATGATAACTGTATTTGATTTGCAAATAGTTATTTGAGTCATATTAAAACTGGGGCATGTGTAAGGGACTCTTCTTTTCAACATTTGGAATCAGCCGTGTTCCCCATGCATTCTGCTTCCATGCCAATAGGAGAAACTTTGTAACTCAGTGCGTCTACTGACAGGAATATTAATGAAAACCACAAAAAGAGAAGCTTGGGAAGTCTGTAATTCTAACACCTGAAGAGCTCACACTATTAACATGCTGTTTTGAATGAGCGAGAGCTGCCCTTTGGGAGACTTGATGCTTCTGATATATGTCCAAGGCATGGCTGCCTTAAATCTCCGTATGTTAACAGTTGCCCATCGTGTAGAATAAAACAATGCTAAAGTTGAATGCACAAAAATCTTTTCTTTTCCTCTCCTAATACAAAGGCATATACACACATGCATTATATATGTTTGGGGGGGTTCTACAATGAGATATATATCTATCCTTGAGAGACTTTAGAAATTAATTATATGAGAAGAAGGAGGTAGGGCCTGTTTATCCATTTTTTTCCTAGTGTACTTATAAGATTTTATGAACATGGCAGCATATCCCTGGAACCCTATTTCGTCCCTGTTTTGGAGATATTTGATTGTGGTAGAGTTTAAGTCAGCAACAATGGTTATTTTTCTGACGCACAGTTGTGACAGAGGTAGCACTTCCCTTTTTGGAGTATTGCTAAAGCTTGAGAGGGTTAGTGATATGATACGAGAAAATGTTCTTGACACTCATCCTATGGTCTGTTCATTAATTACTCCAAGGTGTCCTTAGTGCTTTTTTATGTGCAAACTAGACAGAGGTGAATCTGTTGTCTGAAATTGAGAATTCTGGCCAATATACAAACTGCTTGTAGAAGTCACTGCAGGCAGCAGAACCTTAAGAAAAGAAGCAATGAGGTTGGTTTCTTGATGGCTGAGTTTGTGGGGAAAGAGGAGTCAGTTGCCATTAGAAGAGGGAACATTGGGAATCCATGAAAAGCAGGCAGGAAATAGCTACTGAAGTTCTTGCCCAAGGACACATGGAATGTAGACCTGATTGAAGGCAACAATTCAGCTGATCACATGGAGGCTGCAAAGACTCACCACTTTGGGCTCTGCTAGTTTAGAGTTTTATATTACTTGAGATAAGAATGCTTAGACCAGGAAATACAGTAATAGTTCTCTTGAGTCAGCCACATGGCTATTTAACACTTACTAAAAACACAGGCAAGAGGGAGGTTAATACATTCATTGCCTGGGAAACTGATAATGACTTGTCTAATAACGACTTGTGTAATATATAGGCAAGAAGAATTCTCAAACCCAGGAGACCCAATGTAATTGTTTTAGTGACTGTAGTCTCACGACTAGTTGCAAAAGGTGGATGGTAGCAGCTATCATATTTTCTACCTTACTGTGTCTTGTATTTATTTAGGTAACAAGCTGCTTCTTTTTTCCACCTCCATCCCTATTATTTTCTTTATTTGTATAAATTTAAGGGGTACAAGTACAGTTTTGTTACATGGATATATTGGGCAGTGGTGAAGGCTGGGCTCTTAGAGGAAACATCACCAGAATAGTCTACATTGTCTTCACTAAGTAATGTCTCATCCCTCACCCCCTTCCCCCCCTCCTGAATCCCTAGTGTCTATTATTTCACACTCTCTGTCTGTATGTACATATTTAGCTCCTCCTTACTATTTTATATAGGGTGTGCTGGCTGTAGCTAACTTTTTAATTTATTTCCTAGATTTCAGACCATTAAGACGGGATAGTAACCAAACAAGAGAAGAAATGAACACCAACCAGAAATTCCTGATTTGGAATTATATGTGCCTGCTAGGTCCGGAGGAGGATAAACAGGTGGTAAGGAAGTGATTAAGGACAGAGAGCAGGGACGAAATTATAGCTAGGAACCAAATCACAGCTAAGCACTGTTCCCTGGTGGGAACATACACAGTACCAAGCACCTAGTGATCTTGCGCTGACCTAGCGCTCATTACCATCTAACTAGTGTAACATAGGCAGAGCTTTCATGAAGGAGTCTGTGTGAAAGATCTACGTGGACAAAGGGAAATTCTTATATAAGCAACCTGTTATTTAAACTGTTCTATAATCTGTAATGTAAACGCACCCTGTCAGTCATCCCAGAGACAGGAGATGGCAACCAATCCTGCCTGAAGAAAGTTGGAGAAACTAGTGAGCATATAAAACGCAGCATGCAAAGAAAATAAACTAAAAATAAAAAGCAGCGTGTGCTCTGACTTGGGAGTCTTTCTCCACTTGTGGATACTGACCCGTTCCTCTGTCTCTAGAATGTATTTTCAATTTGTGTCACTTTGTGTAGCTTCTTTTTTCACTTTTACTTTGTATAGCTGTTTCTTTTCCCTAATAAACTATGTGTGTAAAGTTGCTCTGTATCTGTGCCCACTTCATCATTGGCTCAGCTTCGGTCCCAGGACCATTTCAAGGGAGCAAGGAACATCCAGATAGACCTAATCTGCTCACTTCATGTAGATGCATTCATGTAGCATCCCGCTAATTTAACCTTGGCTGAGAGTGGAGTCATCCTGGTGTGTGTGTGTGTGTGGGGGGGGGAAAGCCTGTTAAAATCTAACCAATACCCAGTATAGAGTCATTATTTTTTGTTGTTATTATTTGTTAGTGATCCATCTAGAGTTTCTTTTGATAAGCATATAAATATGGCTAAATCATCAGGGCTGGGATTCTGTTTTTGTTTCTAATGTTAGACTATGATATACACCAAAACATATAACTTTACCTTCCTCTAGCATTTAACTATTACCTTGAGTCCAATTATTTTAAAACAAGAAAAGGAGCAAGGCGTGATAAAGAGATACTATTGCATTTCAATAACATTCAACATCACAAAAAATTTTATGATCACTGAATAGTGAAGATACCTGGGCACATATTCACTAAAACCCCCACCCAGCATAATGGCACTACTCTACACCAACACAGCTCCTTGTAATGGAATTTTCCTAATACAGATACCTGAATGTGATTTCCAGAGAGTTTCATTTTCATTGCTTATTGGAAGACAAACTCCATACATAAACACATAAGAAAATATTGTTCATACAGAAACTATTTTCAGATTTTCTTCTCTATATAGTTCTCATATTTGTAGTTCGTTTCATTTTAGTTATTTGAAAAGCACTAAGGGAAATATAACTTCCCATTTATCAGAATTTATAAATGTAATATCTTCATGAATACTGAATGCATAAGTTAGAATGTATTAGCTCCAAGTAATACAAGCCAGCTGAAGATTATAAAACCAATGGGTAAATTATTTTTAAATAACATGAGACCTTACAGTGGCTATTTCTGGACTGTCCAATGCAGCAACTCAATTATAACAAGTTCTTCCTGGTCTTACAGGCTTTCCCCTGATAGTGCAAGGGCTACTACAACTCTAGACATCACATTAAAAGATAATGTTGGAAGGAAGGAAAGAAAAGGGAGGGAGGGAGGGAAGGAAGGAAGGAAAGAAAAGAAAGAAAAAAAAGCAGGAGAAAAAGAAATTTATTCCTATCCAATTCCATGAACAGGAAAGCCTCAGATAGCCTCCTAAGTCCTCAGTGGCCATAACTAGATCTCCTGCCTCTATTCCCATCACAGCAGACTAGGAATAAGATTTTGATGCTCAAATCAGAACAAATATGAGTCATTCCCTGGGGCAGTGGTTCCCATCAGAAGGGGCATTTATCTCCCATATGGCAATTCTGGCAATACTTGTGGTTGACACAACTTTGGGGGTGAGAGCATAACACTAGCATCTAATGAGTAGATATCAGGAATGTTCTTACATATCCCAAAATGCACGCAACAGCCCCATAACAAAAATATTATTAGACCCAAACTGTCAATGATGCCATGGTTGAGAAACCCTACTGTGTAACTTTTTCTTTTATTTCAGAATTTTAGGGGGTACACATGTTTTGTTCTTTTTGGATTTGTACAGATTGAATCAAAGTTGTACTCCTAAGTGTGCCCTTCACCCAGAGAGTGTGCACTATATCCAATGGGTGTTAATTTACTCATTGCCTCTTCCCCTCTCCTCCTAGCTTGTTTTTTGTTGATTTTTACTCCCATATGTACACATACGTGTTGATCGGTAAGTTCCGATTTGGTATCGAGTACATGTGCTTGTTTCTCCATTCTTGTGATGTTTCACTTAGAAGAATGGTTTCCTGGTCCGTCCAGGTTGACTGAAAAGACACTAAACTGCCATCTTTTTTTATGGCTGAGTAGGAATATGCATATACCCCATTTTATTAATCCATGTTATATATGAGTAGGCACTTGTGTTTCCACATCTTCGTGAATTGTGCGGCTATAAAGATTCAAGTAGTCTAAAGATTCAAATATAAGTTTCCTTTTTATAAAATGACCTTTTTTCCTTCAGGTATATATCCAGCTGGGATTTCTGGCTCAAATGATAGGCCTACTTTAAGTTCTTTGAGGTGTCTCCATACAATTTTCCATAGGGTTCTGCTAGTTCTCAGTCTCAGCAACAGTGTGGAAGAGAACCTTTCTCTGGGCTTTTTCCCAGTATCTGTTGTTTGGGGACTTTTAATAAGAGCCATTTTCACTGGAATTAGTGATATCTCATTGTGATTTTGATCTGCATTTTCCTAATGATTAGAGAAGGGGAGCATTTTTTCGTGAGCTTGTTGGCCATTAGTGTATCTTCATTTGAAAAGTCTTCTGCCCATGACCTTTGCCCACTCTTAAGTGGTGTTTCTTCGTGTTTCTTGCTGATTTGCTTACCATATTTATAGATTCTCTTATCAGTCCTTTATCAGTTTTCCACACACAAACATTCTCTCCCATTTTCTGGGCTGTCTACTCACTCTCTTGATTGTGTCCCTGGGGAGAAGCTCCTTAATTTGGTCCCATCTACCAATTTCCTGAAGTCCCCCCCCCCCCCATGAATCCTCTGCCTAGGCTGAAATCTATAAGAGCTTTTCCAACACTTTCTCCCAGAATTCCCACAGTCTCCTGCCTTAAGTCTTTTATCTATTGTGCGCCAATTTTTGTGAGTAATGCAAGGTGCAGGCCCTGTCTTAGTCCCCTACATGTGGCTATACAGTTTTCCCAGCACCATTTACTGAACAGGGTTTCCTTTCCCCAGTATGTGTTTTTATTTTCTTTGTCAAAACTCTGATGGGAACTGAGGATGATTTTATCTCTGAGTGCTCTGTCGTGATCCATACATCTCCGTCTGTTCCTGTGCCAGGACCAGGCTGCCTTGGTTACTACAGCCCTGTAGTATAGGTTAAAGTCTGGTAAAATGATGCCTCCCACTTTGTTCTTATTACGTAGGGTTGCCTTGGCTATTCAGGATCTATTTTGGTTCCATACAAAGCACAGAACTATTTTTTCTAGATCTTCAAAAAATGGTATTGGCATTTTAATGGGAATTGCATTGAGTCTGCAAATCACTTGGAGCAGTATAGCCACTCTAACGATGTTGATTCTGCTTCTCCATGAGCATGGTCTATTTTATCACCTATTTACATTCTCTGCAATTTCTTTCCTCAGTATTTCGTAATGCTCCCTATAGAGGTATTTCACCTTCTTTGTTAAGTATATTCCTAGGCACTTTATTTTCTTTGTTGCTACTGAGAAAGGCATTATGCCCTATTGTAGAATTAGCTCACATTTTCTAGTCAGGTTGCCTTTTAATATGTAAGCAATTAAGATTCTTTTTTATAAGGAATGAATAATTTCTCTTGATAAGGCAAATGAATCTATTAGATCAGTAGTTCTCAAATTTTAGAAACATCAGAATAATCTGGAGGGCTTGTGAAGTATCACATCGCTGGGCTCCAGTCCCAGACATCCTGATTCAGTATGTCTGGGGTGAACACTCAGAAATTTGCATTTCTAACAAGTTCCCAGGTGATGATTATGTTTTGGGTCTAGGCACCACCAGGTGTTGAGAATTATGCTGTTAGATCAGGCCCCAGAAAATTGTGAGTAAGAATTCATCAGTTAGAACATTAGACAACTAGTTAGGGCTTTTGCTCTCTCATTGTAAAATAAACAATATGTGAAAGGCATATCACCTCCCATTTGGTGACTTTATATATGTTTTACAGTTTCTCCTATTAAATATAGTATGTCAGACAGAGGGTTACTGCTTCATATTTGACTCCTCTGTGACCAAATTTCCCAGTGAAATTAGGATTCCTCCTTTGCCCTTCCTCAATGGCAATAACATTACAGAACAGAAAATCATAAAATGGAATGTTTAAGATACAGTAAAAACTGAACCACCCTAAATAATAAATAGAGCAGTTGAATTCCTTCTAAATAGAAGACAAAAGCATCTGGCCTCAATGCCAGGGAGTGCAGTTCCTTTAAGTGGCTGGGCAGTTGACAAGACATGGCTCTCAGTCCTTTGTTCAGAAGAAACGTTTGAAATACTACCCTAAGAGGCTGAATAGGATATTTACAAAAGAAGAAATAAACTGCTAATGAGAAAATGTTCAACCTCACAAAAAGCAAGGAGATGCCAGTTAAAACAGCCATGACATATGTTCTGTGTTTCAATAAAAATAAAGGCAAAAAATAAAAACACTGAAAGTTGGTAATTTAGGTGAAATCACTGAAGCCACATCTCAAACTTTTTAGCAGATTTGAATCTAGATGTATAACAGAGAAAGACAAATCAAATTATGAAAAAAACACATAGAAATTAAAATAGGATATTTACTAGATCCGTGAAAGAACGATACACTACTCATTTCAAAACAAGAGAACATTATGGCTGTTTCATAAACAATGATGTTGATGATGATGATAATGTACCTATGCTTACTGGCATAATAAAAGAAAAAGGAAAAGAGCATGGAAAAATATCCATTTAAATATATCAGAGAAGTTAATAGGCTTACTTTATTAGCACTCATTTAATTTTAAGAAAAATATAACTGCCTCAGTGCCCATGCTCAGTAGTTAGGGAGCTGGCCACATATACCAGGGCTGGCGGGTTCTCACCTGACCTGGGCCTGCCAAACAACAATGACAACTGCAACCAAAAAATAGCCAGGCATTATGGTGGGTACCTATAGTCCCAGCTACTTGGGAGGTCGAGGCAAGAGAATTGCTTGAGCCCAGGAGTTTGAGATTGCTGTGAGCTGTGACACCACGGCACTCTACTGAGGGCAACATAGTGAAACTATCTCAAAAGAAAAATATAACAAAACAACAGATATATGAAACAGAATAAGAACTGATAAGTCATAGAAGATGAACTACAATATATAGACCTAAACCAAGAAATTAAATTGAAAAGTAATGGTATTATGTAAGTAATGGTATCATAATAAAAGATGTATACATGTACATACATACACATATGTAAAAAGAAATCATTGTAATTTGTTCATGAATAGGTATTAGGCAGGCAGGAAAAAGTCTCTAGTGACTGAGACTTTGGCCTTGGACTGGGATAAAAGCTGGTGATTACTAAAGTCTCCAGGCCTGGTGCTTCTGATGGAGATCATCTAATTTAGTTCATACAACACTGTTCTCAGGAAAACATTATCTCCACTGTATGGAGGAAAACCCCGAGGTTCCAAGAAGCAAAATGACTATGTCAGCCCAATCCCGCCTGGCATCAAAGCCTGGGCCCTTCCCACTGTAATTTTGGTATTGCCCTTGGATGATGATAATGGACATAATAACACTAATGACTACATTTATTGAGGATCAAGAGCTGTTCTGAGCAAATTGCTTACATTATTCTATTTAATTCTCAATATAATCCTGTTATCTACTTCCATTTGTAGATTATAAAATTAAAAGGCTATGTTCAGGGTCATACAACTATTAAACCCATGTCTTCCTGATTCCAAAGCCCACAAATAAACACTCCCTCCTACTTTGCTCTTTACAACATTTTTTTTTTCTTAATAGGTGGAAATAGAAGGATAATAAGGCAGAGAGATAAACAAATTTTCCACTGGAGATCACCTTATCAGTGTGAAAGAGGCACTTGTTACATTGGTAGGGATTAAGGAACTGGTGGGAAGCTGTAATTGCCTTGCTTTGGCTCTTAATTTTCACTCATACCTCTGAAACTCAAACTCTAATATGACGTGTAATCTTTCTTATCAAATTTGCTAAAGATTTAAAAACTTTACTCCAAAGTTTGAAAGGGAAAGTGAGAATTAAAATAGATTTAGAAGATTCCTGTCTCTTTCAAAAAGTATACAGAATAGCTACAGAAATAGACATTAAGGAATAATGTACTAATAGTAGAGGTAGGATAATTATAGAAGTAACAATGGCTGGCATGCGTTGTGTGCATTATTAGATGCTAGGCACTGTACCATAAGCTTCAAAAACCTATTTCCATTTAATCCTCACAACGATCCTCAAAGGTACATCATTATCCTCATTTCACAGATAAGGGGATTGGTTAAAGAAGTCATTGACTGGTAGTGCTGGGATTTGATACTTTATTTAGCTCCTAAGTTTACATGCTGAACTAAGGTACTAACACATAAAACAAGCAGCTTTGTAGTATAAAAAGCTATGAGTGTGAAAAATAATTAGGACACTAGTTGGTACAGGAAGACTCAGACTGACAGGTTATCTGAGGGTGAAAAGGAAAGTAGAATAATGTTTCTAACAGGTGAAGGATCTCATCAAAGGGCAGGGAGACACAGATGAGCCACAGTTTAGTATTTAAAATGTCATCTGTAGTTCATTTATGTCCCAGTGTCAGCTTTCAAGAATGATAGAGATGGTCACAGTCTCTTTCTCCACTGAATGAGGGGCTTTTATCCTTTATTTTCTTTGGGCCCCTGTAAAGCAACACTTAACGTCAAGTTCCATTCACTAACTAAATGGAATATTGGATTTATGTTACTAGATTAAAGAGTTCTTTCTATTTGTATAAATATATATTACCTATCTGCATGTAAAACTTCATTTTCATTACTCTAAATTAGCTGTAAATTTGGTGCAAAATTTTCAAGGATACACAAATTTTTATAATGGTCTCAATGGTTCAGAAGGCCTTAAGCAGTACAAATAGGATGTCTAATGCATGTTTTAACGGAAGTAAGTATGACTTCTATTGTTCTATGTTAGGGCTGGATATATCAGAGGGCTTTATCTGCTTAATCACTTTATTTTATAGAAACAAAAATAGAGATACAGAGAGATGGTGGGACTTTGAGAAGGTGATTAACGGGAAAGAGCTGAATATTTGATGGGAATAGATCAAATTGTATGACTTAATTTTTTTTCTGTTCCTTTTTTCCTTTTATAGAATAAAGGAAGAAAAATATAAAAAGGAAGGTACACTTTGGGAATAGGAGTTAATGGGATTTTCCCAAAAACCAACAGAATGGTGTCACTGAAAATTATTTTTTCTTAGGTCATCATTTTAATTTGTTTTTAAAATTTTATCATCTAGAAAGCAAGACAAAGACTCCGGAAAGAAAATGACATTTTTAAAAAAGGTTTGATAAGACAACCACTTAGTAAGTATAAGTCGCTGCTTTATTTATTTATTTATTTATTTATTTTTATTAAATCATAGCTGTGTACATTAATACTGTCATGGGATACAGTGTGCTGGTTTTATATACAATTTGAAATATTTTCATCAAACTGGTTAACATAGCCTTCATGGCATTTTTTTAGTTATTGTGTTAAGACATTTATATTCTACATTTAGAAAGATTCACATGTACTCTTATAAGATAACCATAGGTGTGATCCCACCAGTCACCCTCTCTCTACCCATCCTCCCCTCCTCCTCTCCCTATTCTTCTTAATAAGTAGCTGCTTTAGTAGAGTCTTGTTTTATGGACTTATAATGATCTCTTTCCTTTACTTAATCTCATTAATACAAGCTTGCTTCTTTAGTCTATGAGACCACAACTCAAACTTCACCATTGACCTAGCAAAAGGATAACTTAGTTTCTGGTATGATGCTATGTAAGTAAATAATCTTCACAATGCTAGCTTTGCAACCCCACACCTATAAAAGGATGCACCTGCCACACCATGACATGAGCTTTTGAGATGATGAGATTAACTAAACAACCCAGTCATCTTTCTAAAAAGGGGTGACCCATTTTAATAACTAGTAACACACACCCTGATCTTTAGAAGGATTTCAGAAGGCATTTCCTTTTTTTTTCAAATAGAGTATTAAAGAATTAAATGAATATGAGGAGGATCGCTTCAAATAGGAATTACTGGGGGGGGGGCAAAACACAAGATTGGATGCAATGATTCAATCATTTAAAATAGCGATCTAAATTCTATTGTGCCACATTCACACCTGTGTTCTATTTTAAAAAGATCCTCAGAGTCTATGAAGCTGGCTGAATAGACAGTATCATCTTAGGCAGGCAAAAGGCCAAGAGTCAAAGCAAGCATTATGTGAAAATCAAAACGACAGCTGCCACTGAAATTTACAGGTTGACAGAGATGTATTTTGATTGTGGTGGTGATTACACTGATAGAAACATTTTTTAAAAGCCACTGAAAGGTGTGTTTAAAATGGGTATATACTATTGTATGGAAAATGCCCTTAAATAATGTTAATTTTAAATAATGGCAGTTGTCCATGTGGACCACGGACACATGTCCCCCTGGCAAAAGCAATAGAAGCCATAAAGTCAACTCTGAGTGAACCCTAATAAAGATTAAATATAGCATTTAAGACTGTGCAGTCATGAACAGAAAGAGTGTCTTATGAAAAATAAGGGGTTATAATTAAAATAAAGTTCTGCTGGGAACTTTATTTCACATTCAAAGACAAAACAGTCCCTCAGCATGAACCTTTGAAATTTGCTATTTCCTTTATTAAATGAACCATAGACTATGTTGGCATGCTTGATGATTTTCCAAAGGTTGGTAATCCGTATATGCACACAGCTTATCACTAGAACTGGTAAAGCTCAAATTCAACATGCATATCAATATGCAATATGAAAAGTACATCTCCTTCCCTTTTCATTGAAATACACAGGAGAATCATTCTTTTGCAATTACTGAAAATGTATTTAAGAAATATAATTAAGCAGGCTCATTTCCTAAATAAGTAACACTGTACATACTGACATACAGCACAAAGTTTACACGTCTGATTGTGTTCATTTGGAAAAGTCACCTCATCGCTCTGGATGTCTATTTTTGTTTCTGTAAAAAGAAAGACGCTAAACCAGATAGAGGCTCCTAACAGTTCCAGCCCCAACATAGAACAACACAAATTATACTTATCTCAGTTAAATCAGTGACCAGAAACATATTTTTTACTACTTTGACATTCTGCTTGTTGTCACCTAACACTTTTCTTTTGTAATGCTAGATTTGGGGAAACAGCAGCAGTGATGACCAAATGAGAAAAAGGTTTTAATTATCTCACGGAGACACACCATAGACACATAACAAATGTAAGTTTCTTTTTAGCGGACCAGCATTGGTAGAAGAAATGTTCTTGAATTTTATGTTGCCAGAAAAATATTAGAAAAGAAATATTATTGAAAAGGGAAAAATTTTTAAAATGAAGCTATGACTTATTTCACCTGTATTTAAAAAAATAGATAATACATTACTACATCTTTCACTGGAAGAAGTTGGACATATCTTTGACTTTCATGTAAATTATTATACATTTTAGAAATTATGACATTATAGAGTTCCTTGGATTCACAGGAGAGTTCAATGGTCAATACCATTTCCACACTCAGAGTATGACCGTCATGCAGTAACATAAAATAAAAAATAACTAAACTTGGTTTGATTGATTGTACTTTCGGCAAGAAAAAGGCACTAAAACAATTTCAAACAGCTGTCACTTTGCATGTATAACCCAAGCTGTGATTAATATTTTAAATAAATACAACACAAATATTTTGATAAATATTCATAGATAGCAGCAGAATCCTTCTTCTGTCACATAAGGGCTAAATTTTATCCAAGGTTGCGTTTATTTCTATACTTTAACTTGTCAGCATCAGGCAATCATTCTCAATTTCAAGCCAAGGCACACCGCTCAACCTAAGAATGGCTCAAAAAATAACAATGGATTTGCGCAAGGAAATTAAACCCTTGAGAGTCTGGAGAATAAGAAAACAAGGGAAACAAATGATAGAAGTCCAGAGAATCAGAAAACTTACCTAAAACTTTGATATAAAGCTTAAAAGTTGGTAATACATCCTTTAATCTCATACAGGGTTGAAGGTCAACCAAGGATTATCTATGGGAACATACTCGGTTCCACACATTGCTTTCTATTTAATAAAGCTCTCAAATGTAGTAAAGTTACTTGCTAAATTGTTGACCTTTGTCTACTAGAGGCACAAAGTAATATTTGGGAGAGTAGATAATTTTGAAATATGCCCTTTGAACATTTACCGGTTTTCTTTTAACTTAACTCATCTCTCTTAACTTAATGTTTCTTTGGTAAGTGGCCTATCCATATTGAATTTTTCAAATGTTCTCTGAACTGCTCATAACATCTTATTTCTTTCATTAACTAATGAGTTAAATAAATAAAAGAGTTCACATATTTGCTTTAGATTTATCTGAAAATCATTTTACTTTTGGAAATTTTTTTTTTTTTTGCAGTTTTTGGTTGGGGCTGGGTTTGAACCCACCACCTCCAGCATATGGGGTCAGTGCCCTACTCCTTGAGCCACAGGTGCCACCCTCTTTTTTTTTTAAGACAGACTCACTTTGGTGTCATAGCTATGGTGTCATAGCTCACACCAACCTCAAACTCTTGGGCCCAAGTGACCCTCTTACCTCAGCCTCATGAGTAGCTGGGACTACAGGTACCAGCCACAGTGCCTAGCTATTTTTATTTTATTTATATTATTTATAATTTTTTTATTAAATCATAAACACATAGATCATATATACATTAATGCATTTATAGGGTATAATGTGCTGATTTCATATAGAATTAGGAACACTTACATTGCACTGGTTAATATATAACTCATCTCGTTTACTTAATTATTGTAAGACATTTATACTCTATACTAATAGATCCAACATGTACCGTTGCATTATGCACCATAGGTGTGATCCCACCATTCAACCACCCTCAATCTGACCTCCCCCACTCCCTTCCCATCCCCCCTCCTCCCTCCTTCATCTTGGGCCATGGTTGTGATCTATTCTTATGAAAGTGTGAGTCATTATAAATTTGTTGAGATATTTTACTAAGTAGGATAAGTTCCAGCTGCATTCATGTAAACATAAAAGAGGTAAAGTTCCCATCTTTTTTAAGGCTGCATAGTATTCCATGGTGTACATATACCACAATTTATTAATCCATTCATGGGTTGATGGGAACTTGGGCTTCTTCCATGACTTGGCAATTATGAACTGAGCTGCAATAAACATTCTGGTACATTGGGAGCATAAATGTTAATAATTGACATCTTACCATGTTGAGGGTTTACCTTAACAAATATGAAGTGACCATCTTTATCTTTCCTTACTTTTTTTGGTTTAAAGCCTAGGGTATCTACAAATAAAATTACTATTCCTGCTTTTTTCTGATTTCTGTTTTCCTGGATTACAGATGTCCATCCCTTCACCCTGAGTCTATAT
Organism: Galagoides demidoff; assembly: GCA_963574575.1. NCBI lineage: Eukaryota > Metazoa > Chordata > Mammalia > Primates > Galagidae > Galagoides > Galagoides demidoff. The sequence continues at coordinate 50,949 of CAUYQV010189756.1, forward strand.
TTATCCTTTAAGGGAGGATGATATTCTTGTATGCAGTAGATATCTGGCCTGAGTTTTTGTATCCAGTCAGCCAACCTGACTCAACCTCTTAAGAGGACAGTTTAAGCAATTCACAGTAATTGACAGTATTGATAAGCCCGGTAGCATTTTGGGTGTCAAGTTTTTCGAAAGTCCTGTAGACGTTTTAAATCTTTTCATCACTGTGGAAACTGGGTTTTGGTCATTAATTTCAGAGTGAGTTTACATTGGTGGTAGAGCATTGTGCTGGTCATTATGGAGGATAGGTCTGAAGATATCCCGAAGTGCTGGTTTGGTAATGGCAAATTTGTTCAACATGTGTATGCCATTAAAGTTTTTAACTTCTATGTCATAAATGAAGCTCAATTTGGCTGAATACAGGATCCTGGGCTGAAAGGTGTTTTGTTTTAGGAGATTAAAGGTCCATGACCATCCTCTTCTGGCTTGAAAAATTTCAGCAAAAAGATCAGTAGTCGTTCTAATATTCTTCCCCTGGAAGGTTATGATTTTCTTACGTCTGGCTGCTTGCAGGATCTTCTCCTTCATTTTTCTTTGGCAAAGTTAATTACAATGTGTCTAGAAGAGTTGGGTTGAGTCATTCTGGGGTTATGAAACTGTCTGCTATCTGAATTTATTATCTCTTGCCATGCTTAGGAAGTTCTCCTCAATTATCTCTTGGAGTAGAGTATCTGTGCCTTTTGGACTATCTTCTTCTTCATGGATTCCTATGAGGCGAATGTTTGCTCTTTTGGAATGGTCCCACAATTTTCTCAGTATGATCCATTTTTGCTCTCCACTTCTCTTCTTCTTTGAGCATTTGGGAGCATTCAAAAGCTTTGTCTTCAATTTCAGAGATTTTTCTGCCTGCTTCTTTCTGTTACTGACACATTCTATTATATTTCTCAGATCCTGGAGGGCTGAAGTTCTTGCCTCAATGTGTCAAAATCTTTGATGATTTTTGTCTTTGAATTCATTGAATTCTTGAAACAACTTTTGAGTTGGTCCTTGAAGTGCTAATTCCATCTTTACATCCATTCTATTAATCTTATTTGTAATCCAAATTCTGAACTCGATTTCTGACATCTCAGCCATTTCTTTATGTATGGGATCTTCTGTTGTGTCTCCTTTGTCATTCCTTAGGGGAGCTGATCTACTCTGATTTCCCTTAGAGCTTTCCAAAAGTCCCATTCAGAACTACTGCCTCAAACTCTGGGCACCTGCTTGGTGTGGTGGGGCTAGATGGTGCTGACTAGTATTCAGCTAGTCTCTGTCCAATCCTAGTGAATCAGTGGCTTTGGGCTGAAATCTCAGCTGTGGAGATATATAAGTAACTAAGACACCCCACCCCCTGCAGGTGACAACTGGAAGGGGAGAATTCCACATTCTCACAACAACATAGCCAGGGTACAACCTTGGTGGGTCCCCTGGGTGATCAGTGTAGGTCAAGAGTTCCAAACCAATTGTTCCGGTCACACAAACACCGATCAGATGGGAGAGTTCAAAGCATCTTAACATCTTGGCAGCAGGGTCCATTGGCAGCTCAATTTGGCCCCAGTGGGAGGAACCATGGAGCTGCCACCACTGTCAGGGGTAGTGCTGCCACTGTCGGAGGTGGTGCCCCCAGTCAGGATACTGCTGTGTGGAGGTTGCAGGAGCTGGTGGGGAGATGGAAAGAGTTGCTAGCAGCTGCAAGGGTCATGGGAGCTAGGAGGGGAACTGATGGGCAGAGCCACACTGACCCTGGCCTCAGCAGCAGGAGCTGGGTGGGAAGCTGGAGGGCAGAGTCACCAGCCTTGGGGGGCCTCATGGGTAGCAGGAGCCAGGCAGGAGTTGCAGACCACAGGCTGCGTGTCTCAGGAGGTAAGGGGGGGCTGCCGAAGGGCAGAGTTGCCAGCCCCTGGCCAGGCAGGAATTGGCAGACACTGGCCACAGGTTGCAGGAGCCAGACAGAGAGCCAAAGGCCGGAGTCACTAGCCGTGGGCCACGGGATCACAAGAGCCAGGTAGGAGTCACCATATGAGACTAGCAGAGAACCAAGCTGCCCACCACTGGCTGCCAAGCTGGGGAGTCCTTGGCCTGCAGTCCCCTGTCAGTAGCATGGGACCGAGCTATGCTCTTTCCAACATGGGTCAAGTCTCTCTCCCCCTGTGACTCCCCACCTCTATTAAAGTTATAGTTTCAGTGCAACTGTCCCACAGCTCATGAGGTGCCTTGCCATAGTAGAAATCATCTGCCATATGCTCCGGATTTCAGGGGGTAGTCTTCCAGATGGCCAAGAGGAGGGGGGAGTTGGATTAGGAGTTCAGGAAGGTAGGGAAGATATTAGATCAACTTTTGACCCAGGCAAGAGCCTGCCTGGGCTTGCAGTAGTATCTCTCCATGAAGAGAGTCCTGACCTCAGTCATTCTCTACCCTTTGGTGAAACAAAAGTCATTCTCTACTTGCCTTAAGCAGCTTTCCTGGGTGGGTGGGTGGCAGGGGCAGAAGGATTCCCATCCTCTTTGGGATGGATTTTGTACCTAAAATTTGTTTTGTTGGAGTCCCAGCTTGTTGCAGCAGGGGTAATGTGAACCTATCGATTCTCTCTCTCAGCTCAGCTCAGCTCCTGATCTTCTGCTTTATTGGGTTATTTCTGGCCATTATCTCTCCCTCTGGACAGGAGCCTCTGCCAAAAGCTGGCTTAAGTTGGCTATCTACCCAGCTATTTTTAGAGACGTGGTCTTACTCCAGGTCAGGCTGGTCTCCAACTCCTGAGCTCAGGCAATCTACCTGCCTCAGCTCCCAGAGTGCTAGTATCATAGGCTTCAGCCACCACCTCTCCTAGTGCTTTGTTTCTTTCTTTTCTTTCAAGACAAAATCTCACTCTGTTGCTCTGGGTAGAGTGCCATAGTGTCATATCTCACAGCAACCTCCAACTCTTGGGCTCAAACAATCCTCTTGCCTCAGCCTCCTATACGCACCTGCCACAATGCCCAGCTATTTTTTTTCTTTTAGAGTCAGGGTCTTTCTCTTCCTCAGGCTGGTCTCAAACTTGTGAGCTTAAGCAACCTCAACCCCCTAGAGTGCTGGGATTACAGGCATGAGCCACCATGCCCAGCAAAATTTCTATGTTGACAATTGGATCAAGACAACAAATGGAAACATTTACATGATTTAAGAGAAGATTAAAACATAAAGTCTGAGCTATATAATTGGAAGTTATATGAATCATGGATGCTTAGGTGGAAAACCTACAAAGCACTACCTACAAGTGGGTTCTAGTCACATAAAAAGGAAGCAATGCTAGATTTGAAGTTTCTTCTACTTGGAAACAACTTCACCTGCACATAACCAGCTCCCATTCATCTTCTAAAACCTCGCCAAACTACCATTTTTTTTTTCAAGACTGTCAATATTTTCCCCAATTATTTCCTTCGAATAACTTGTCTTTCTTCAAAGCACTTATTATTTTGTATTATCATTAATTTGCTGAAATGTTGTTGCTGAACCATTTTTTTACAGCTTTATCTCTGGTGCAAGTTCCTTTAAAAGCAGGCATGTCCTACATTGACATGAGATGAACATTAAAAGATGCACAATCTTTGCTCAATGACTTACAGATTCTTAACTGTAGAATCCAAATGGACACGTATCTTGGATAGCTTAAGGTCTTCCCTCTCCAGGGGTCAAACCTCTAAATAAATTATAACCATAGGCATCACCCAGGGCCTCATCATTTACCTATGACTTGCAGAACATAAAACTTTCAGGATGGATACAGTCCTTGCCTATTCTTTCCTTCACTTGATGGTTTGGCATGCAACCTTCCTTTACCCAATATCCTGTATTTGGTTTCTCTAGGTACTTTTCTCACAGTCATAAGCCAGTACCACTCTATTCTCATGCCCATACATGGCTCCAGAACTATAGATCTAGCCAGGACTGAGGCTGTCTAACACTTATTCCCAGGTATTTGATTTCCAGAGGATATCATCATTCTCAAGTTCCAGAGCCATGCTATCCTGACCCCTGCTGCTACTGATATGATCAGCTGAGAGAATAGACTGTCTAATCAAAGAAGACACACCTTATCGGGGGTCCTCAAACTTTTAAACAGGTGGCCAGTTCACCATCCCTCAGATTGTTGGAGGGCTGGACTATGGGCCCCAGGACGAGTCAGCTGCTAAGCAGGACAGGTAGTGGAAGCAAAAACACTCAGCAAGTCAGATAAATGTCCTAGGTGGGCTGCATGTGGCCCAGGGGCCATAGTTTGAGGATGCCTGCCCTAGGTTCTTGCATTTACAGCCTTCAGACTTCAGTTTCCATATTCTTCAAAGACTATTGACAGATAAATTAGATATGTTTAAAAGCTATAGTTCTGCACTGCCATGTTTCCTGCTGCTCAAGAGCTAATAGTGTGGACATGCACTTTGGAGTGCCTCTAATCATTCTGTATTTACCCAGGATCCACATGGGCATAATGTTCTGGTGCTAGTAATTTGGCCATATACTGGGACATTTGGAAATACATTTCTCATCTTCTCATCCAGAAAGTTTATCAGAACTTGCATTTCCTCTCCAGGCACCCAATGATCTCTTAATCTTAGTTTTTATTACACATGTTATTAGATATATAATACTAAAGCTTCATATATTAACAATGTAAAATACATGTATTTGAAACAAAATTAAAAATAGCATAGTGGCCAGGTGCAGTAGCTCATGTCTTAATCCTAGCACTCTGAGAGGCCAAGGCAAGTGGATTGCCTGAGCTCAAGACTTAGAGGCCAGCCTGAGCAAGAGTGAGACCCCGTACCTAAAATAGCAATGTTGTAGATATCTATAGTCCCAGCTATTTGGGAGGCTGAGGCAACAGAATCACTTGAGCTCAAGAATTTGAAGTTGCTATGAACTATGAAGCCACAGTACCCTTTAGAGGACAACAAAATGAGGCAGTCTCAAATATATATATATGTATATAGCATAGTCAAAACTCTGCCATCCAGATAATAATAAAAAGCATATTATTTTATACCATTCCCTCTACAATATATAAGTATACATGTTATTACAAAACTTGGCATTTGCTACTCTTTTTAAAATTTTTTGTATAACAAAATCCATTTTCATGTCATTATATATAGTTTTCTCACATCCTTTTAGTAGGTAAATTAAATTTTATTGCATAGATGACCAATGCTTGAATGAGTACATTCTTGTAAATGGAATTTAAAGAGTTTCCTTTTTTATAACTATTATTAATAGTACTACAATGGACATTTTAGTCATAAATGTGCACATTTGTCCTAAGTTAACAAGGGATATATTATAAAACTCTTTGATTCATATTACCCTTCACAAAGGCTATTCCTAAGTTTACTCTTCCAACAACACATTGCTAATACTATCTTCAACATTCAGTATTATTAATCTTTTACAATGTTTTGACACAAAAATATAAGCATTTTTAGTAATTGAGAAAACCACTACATAATGCATATCATTATATCCTGGCTTCAGCTCTGAGTTCCTGTGAATTCAGAATCTTACAGGGTCCAAGTACACAGAGACTGAAAGAAGCCAAGGGGGAGTCTGTGAACTTGGCTGTTATAAATAAGAGGCCCAGAAAGACCTTTTCTCATAGAAACATAAGCAAACCATGGAAATAAAAACAACAGAGGCTTGTGAAAGGATGAATCATTTCAAGAACACAGGACATTATACTCACGATGAAAAGGAAAAACATGTTTAAAACATTACTTATAATAAGCGGGGGGGGGGGAAAGTTTATTTTCTCAACATATTTTAAGGAGGAAAAAAGGACTCTAGGAAAAGAAAGATAAAATCGTGATTCAGGAAATGGGTTGAAAATAGGTGAATTAAGAAAAATCATAAGGAATATTTTTATATAAATATTTATATAACTGCAGAATGAAAAGCTGTACTAGAAATAGGAAAGAGTCCAAATGACATTACAGGAGGAAGAAATAACATTTTCTAATGTGAATAGTATTACGTTATGTATTCATTCTAGTAATTCTGGGTACCTACTACTGTGTGCGTCAACATTTCAAGATAGATTTATAATAAAACTCCCAGTTTACAAGGAGTTTACCTTGTAAAGGGGAGGTAGGTTAGAAATAGACTGAGTTCAACCCAAGGCTGGAGCTTAGTGCCTCATGAGCACAAATGAAGAGAGGATCAACTACCCACGGGGGTTTGGAAGGTCATTACAAAGGATGAAACCTGTAAATCAGGACTTGTAGAATGAGGAAGATTTGCCCAGACTAAGGAGTAACAGAAAAAATTCCAGGGAAATGAAACAGCATAGACAAAGTTCTCATATCCAATGTCCTTTACTCTATGTATATATCAAGAACCCTTAATAAACTGGTTCTTAACATCTAGAGGGATAATTTTAGTTCTTTAAAAAACTTTTGCCTGACAAACATGCACATTATGAGCATGTAGACCTTCCTGTCCATGTTATGACAATTTCAGCTATTAAAAAATGTATGACTACAGAACGTGAGTTATTTTTTTCTATAAGCCAGCTCTATTCCACCCAGTAAATAAACAAAAGTTGTTTTCAGCCTACTAAAACTGTATTAAAAACTTAAATGTGTTTTTTAAAAATGTGGTAAAACTAAGTAGAAGTGCAATTCTTACTTTTTAAATTACTTTTCCTCTAAAGTGCTAAACAGACAGTTAATCAGTCATTGATAGCACTAATGTTGAAAAAACAGATGTTCTAGTGCTTTAAATAACTTTTCCTAAAAAATAGTTGTGTCCTCTGAGATATAAGTTCATCCAAGTATCATACGGATCGCATATGGAAGCAATCATATTCCATTTTTGGAACCACTTGACAGAACTCTGTCACTGCACAAAATATAAGCTTCCTCCCACCCTTTTTCTTTTTCATGCAACAAATGTTCATTAGCAACACCAAATATCTCCAAAAGTTGAAAAATTTGGCAATGTTTTATTTTCTACTATATCAAGGTGGAGGTGAAAAAGGACAGAATATTATTGATAATATCATGAGAAACTTGTTCTCTCAGCTATGTACAGGTGGGAATCATTACTGGTAACAAAATCTTTCTAACAATCACTCCACCTTTAAATATATCTAAACATTGAGCTCCATGTACAAATTTTGCAAGAGAGAAGGTTAGGGGAAGTGCTTCAAGATGTGGTCTAGGCACATCTTCTCACCAGTCTCTCTCAGGAAGGCTGAAGAAAAGTCTGACCATCCTGCCACCATTCTAGACCATCCCTCTCAGAAACAGCATTATAAAGGCACAGAGTGACATCATGGGATACCAGGAACAGAAAGGAGGAGAGGGACGCTAACAGGGAAAGCAGGTGAAGGGCAGAGTGGTGACCCAGGAGCAGAGATTGCATGTGCAAACTGGAGGAATAAGAATGCCAGTAAACCACTGACACCTCACAGTGGGAATGGTCTGACACTGACCAGAATCCTGGATGGGTCCGTCCCACTAGGTAGAGTACGTTGAGTGAGGCAACCTAGAACTAGGAGTCCACAGGGTTGTCAGGTACCAAACCAATCCTTTTGCTGAGGGTCTGAGCGGGAGCAGACTATCTCACAGCTTCTTTGGGACAGAGCCAGTAATTGTGGCCTGGTGCTTGCCTCAGAGAACATAGGGGGTTGGGGGAGTTGGGCTTGGAATATGGTAAGCAGGTGACCCAGTAGCCTCATGAACATTGGGGAGATGGTTACTGCTTCCCCACTTTGGCGAGACACTGTTGGTGCTGAGATCTCTGAGATCCTAAATTTGCTGATACCCATTTGTGCTCAGTTTTATGCTTTCCAGGAACCAGCAGCAACAGCCAGCTTTGGTTCAGCCTTCCTCACTCAGGCAGGCATCTTTGGGCTGATCCCACAGCTCCAGTACCACATTAAGAGGATCTTTCCTTTTCTACAGAACTCCTTTCAATTTCCAGGTCCCATTTGGATCAGTGAGGCTTGATTGTCACCACAGCAAAGACAAATAACAATACCCTAACAGATCCCAGGACAGTGTAGTGACATTCTTGAAAGAATGGTGTACTTTTCAGGCCTGTGTAACCATCCCCCAGGTCCTCAACATCAACACTGGTTTGTGCTCCAGAGTAAGAAATGCAGGCCCAATCTCCTTGACAACCAGTTGCACATCTCTGGGTAATCCAAAATCCAGATATTGCCACATGCAGAAGTAGGTGTTACTCCTAATATTGGCATGCCACCTAGTGACCTTGTTAAATTTGTTTTAACTCTCCTGGATAGGAGAGCATAGTTAACTATGATTAACACTTTTTTTCTTTATCTTTTTTCCTTTCATTATCTCTCCCAATGTGTGTGTGTGTGTGTGTGTGTGTGTATCTTCCTTTTAAAATTTTGTCTTTAATTTTATTTCATATTTTTATTATTATTTCCCTTTTTTCTCCTTCCCTTCCTGTAACAAAGAGTAATTTTAATTGCAAAGCCTAGAGTCAAAGAAGAACAAAGGGAAAAGAGAGAAGGAAATAGGGATAGGAAATAAAGAAAAAAACACATGAGGGAAAACCAGCAAATAAAAAGAAAAGAAAAATGGGCAAACTTAAGAGCCACAACAGACCAACTCTCCAAGGGATGACGATGGAGCTATCACAGAAGATTTCAACTATAACAAAATTATATAAATGACAGATATGAAATTTAGATTATGAATGGCAAATATGATAAAGAGAATTGAAGGGAAAGTGGAACACCAACAAAAAGAAATCCAAAAGATGTCCCAAGAAATTAAAGATGAAATCTCCAAGGATCTGGACAAAATTAGAAAGGATAAATAGAGCTTAAAGAATTGAAGAAGGCATTCTAGGATTCAAAATTAAGTAGAAAGTTTCTGAAATATGTGAAAATATGGAGAATAAAGAATCTCAGAACTTAAGGGCAAATCTCCCAAACTAGCTCAGCCAAAGAGGCAAAAAAGAAGAAAGTAAAAGCAGAGGTCTCTGTAAAAGAGTTATGGGACTAGATGAAGCATACAAACATACAAATTACAGGTATTCCTGAAGGAGAAGAAAAGAGTCCCCAAAACATGGAAGACCTGGTCAATGATTTTCAGTTATAAAGCTGACAATATCCCTGGCATCACCAAAGATTCCAACATATACCAATCGGATGGATGATTGCGGTAAATCAGTGCAAACAGAACATCTCTCAGACACATTAACTAACCAATGTCAAAATGAAAGAGAAAATTCTGCAAGGAGACAGGCACAAACTTTCCCAGTCAGAAGAGAGGGGGCTACCATCTTTAATCTTATTTAACAGAACAACTGCCAGCCTAGTATTTTGTATCTTGCAAAACTAAGATTCATATTCTGTGAATAAATAAAATATTTTACTGACAAGCAAACATTGAAGAAATTTACCACTCTAAGACCAGTTCTGCAGAAAATACTCCAGACTTGTATTATACACAGTTGTCCTCCAGTGAAGTGAAGACACCTGGAATCTAAAGGACAAAGCCCAGCTATCACAATGGCCCAAGTGATAAAACAAGGCAACAGAGCCCCACCATACTAAGATAAGCAGAACTCCACCCTGCTTATCAATTCTCTCAATGAATGACAATGGCTTGATTCCCTACTGCAGAAACACAGGCTCTTAGATGGGATAAAAGAAAATGCAAATCAAGTATATGGTACCTTATACTTGAGGGAAGTACATCTAACCCTCAAGGACAAATCAAAACTCAGTGTTCAGGGTAAGAAAACAATATTTCATGCAAGAGGAAACCAAAATAAAGAAGGAGTTTCAGTCTTCATTGCAGATATAATTAACTTTAAAGCAACAAAAGAAAAGACAAAGATAAAAACTATGTACTTCATGGAAACAATTCAACTGGAAGACATGTCAATCCTAATTATTTATGCACCCAACTTACATGATCCCAGATTTATACAGTAAACCTTACTTGGTCTGATTAATATGATAATAATGACACAAAAATAGCCAGAGTCTTCAACACTTCATTAGTAGAACTGGACATATCCTTTAAGCAGAAACCAAACAAAGATATGTGGACTTAAATAAGACACTAGTACAAATGGGCTTAACAAATATATTTAGAACATTTCATCCAATTACCACTGAATATGCATGACTTTACTGGCCACAATGGAATAAAAATAGAACTAAATTCTAATGGAAATATTCATCCACACACAAAATCATAGAAACTAAACAATAGTTGAAAAATATCTGAGTCAAAGAAGAAAATCAGAAGATTCCTTAAATAAAAAGACAATGCAACCATAGCTATCAAAACTTCTGTACTACTACAAAAGTATTCCTAAGAGGGCAATTTATTGCGTTACATGCCCACAACCAGAAATCAGAAAGAGCACACATCAATAAAATCCAGCAGGAGAAAATAAATAACCAATATCAGATAAGAACTAAATGAAATTGAGAAAAAAGGATTCATTCAAAAAATTAACAAAAGTTTGTTCTTTGAAAAGATATAATCAATTAGCCCTTGACCATGTTAACTAGAAACAGAAAATACAATCTCTATAAGCTCAATCAGAAATGAACAGGGGAAATAACAAGAAATACTAATCAAAATATCACTAAATACCACAAAAATCTCTAAGCCCAGAAATTTGAATACATAGAGGAAATGGACAAATTCTTAGAATCACACTACCTCCCTGGACTCAAACCAGGAAGAAACAGATCTCCTGAACAGACCAATATTGAGCACCAAAATTGAAATAATAAAAAAGCTTCCAACAAAAATGAAGTCCCAGAATAGAGAGTGTCACACCAGCATTCTACCAAACGTTCAAAGAAGAGATTGAAAGAGCTTAGAATAGTTTGCAAAATCTATTCCAAGATACTGTAATGAAAAGAATCCTCCCAAATTCTTTCTATGAAGTAAATATCACCCTGATACAAAAACTAAGAAAGGATACAGCAAAAAGAAAACTGCACCAATATCATCAATAAATATTGATGAAAAATACTAATAAATAGTAGCAAATAGAATTCAGCTATACATCAATAAAATAATTTATTATCACAGGATGGACTTCATTCTAGGAACATAGGTCTGGTTTAACATACACAATTATATAAACATAACTCATCACATTAACAGGAGTAAAAACACAGACTATATGATCCTCTCCATAGACACAGAAAAAGTATTTGACAAAATTCAGCATGCTTTTATAAAAGAGGCAATAGGGACATATCTTAAATGGATAGAAGCCATCTATGACAAATCCACAGCCAACATCATATTGATTAGGGAAAAACTGAAAGCATTCCTCCTCAGAACAGGAATCAGATACGGATGTGTGCTATCACCACTAGTATTGAACATAATGCTAAAGGTCCTAGCCAATGCAATCAGAGAAAAACAAAGAATATCAATCCAAATGGGGACCAAAGAGGTTAATCACTCTTTGCTGAAATTATGATCACATGCCTAGAAAACTCCAAGGTCTCAACCATAAGACTCTCAGAATTGATAAGGAAATACAGCAACATCTCAGGATATAAAATCAATGTACACAAATAAGTTGCATTCATAAATGCCAACAACAGTCAAGGTGAGATTAAATCAAAGATACAATACTCTTCATGGTAGCATTAAGGAAAATGAAATACCTTGGAATATATTTAACTAAGGATGTGAATAATCACTGAAGAGAGATCTACAAAACACTGAGTAAGGAAATGTATAGATAATTAATAGATGGTAGAAAATATCATGCTTATGGCTTGGAAGAATCAACATTTCTATCTATACCTGCCAAAGCAATCTATGGATTTAATGTAATCCTCATTAAAATACCAATATCCTACTTTGAGGATCTTGAAAAAAATAGTTCTATATTTCATAAGCATTAAAAAAAAAAAAAACCCAAATGGTCAACAGAATTCTATGAAATCTTGTGGCATCACTTTGCCTGACTCCAGGCTATCCTACAAAACTATAGTGATCAAAACAGCATGGTATTGGCATGAAAATAGAAAAATAGATCGATGGAAAAGAAGAGAGATTCTAGAGATGAAACCAACCTCATCTACCTATCTGATTTTTAAGGAAGTGAACAAAAGCATATACTGGGGAAAAGAATCCCCATTCTATAAATAGTGCTGGGAGAAGTGGTTAGCCCCCTGTGAAAAACTGAAACGGTAGGGCCAGGAGCATGGCTCATGCCTGTGGTCCCAGCTACTTGGGAAGCTGAGACAGAGAATCACTTGAGTCTAAGAGTTTGAGGTTACTGTGAGCTATGATGTCACAACACTCTACTGAAGGTGACAAAGGGAGACTCTGTCTCAAAAAAAAAAAAATCTTAAACTGCACCCACACCTCTCATCACTTACAAAAATTAACTTGTGTTAGATAAAAAATTTAAATCTAAGACACAAAACTAAAAAAACTCTAGAAGAAGGCACTGGGAAAACTCTTACCCTTATCAGCTTAGGAAAATAATTTATGAAGAAGGTTCCCCTGGCAATTGCAGCAAGACAAAAATAAATAAATGGGACCTGATCAAGTTAAAAGCAGATCTATAGATTTAATGCAATCCCCATTAAAATACCAGCTACAGATCACTATAGACTGGAAGGATAGCCTGGATCAGGCAAAGTGATGCCACCAGATTTCATAGAAATGTGTTGACTATTTGGGTTTTTTTTCTGGTTGCAACATGAAATAAATGGGACCTGATCAAGTTCTGCACAGCTAAGCACACAATCAGCAGAGTGAGGAGACAACCTTCAGAGTGGGAGAAGATATTTGCATGCTTTGCATCAGAAGGCAAAGAATGAGAATCTACAAAGAACTTGAGAATCAACAAGAAAAGATCAAACAACACTTCTAAAAACTGGGCAAGATACATGAACAGAAACTTTTCACATGAGGACAAATGATCAAGAAATACATGAAAAAATGCTCATCATCCGTAATCAACAGAGAAATGCAGATCAAAACCACTTTGGGATATCACCTGATCCCACAGAGAATGGCTCACATCACAAGGTCCCAAAGCAGCAGATGCTGGTGTGAGTATGAAGAGAAGGGAACACTTATCCACTGTTGTCAGGACATCAAACTAGTATAACTTCTATGGAAAGAAATCTGGAGATTCCTCAAAGAACTACACAAAGATCTTTCATTTGATCCTGAAATCTTATTACTAAGTCTATACACTAGATAGAATACTTCCTGGGTAAAGGACACTACCATACCTTGAACTTTAACCTTATAAAAGCAAACTATGTAACCTATTTGAATGTCTCCCTATTTTTAGAGAATGTACCTCATCTCTAAAAATAGCTGGGCATTATGGCAAGCACCTGCAGTACCAGCTACTCAGGAAGCTGAGGCAAGAGAATCACTTGAGTCCAAGAGTTTGAGGTTGCTGGGAGCTGTGACTCCATGGCACTCTACCAAGGGTGACAAAGTAAAACTCTGTCTCAAAAAAAAAAGATTCTTAAAGAATTGTTCCAAAGTCATTACCCCTTTTCATATGGATAATGCAGCAGGAACAGCACAAGTTGGGTAGTTACTGCTGCAGAGGACAAAGAACAGTGTAGATGGAATAAGAAGATGAACTGCAGACATTTAATTCTAAGAACATTTTTTAAAAGCCCACTTAAACTTTGGGTGTTTATGTTTCCTTGAAGGGAAAATGACTCTAAGAATGAGATTACATAATGCAAAAGGGGAAAGCTAGAATACATATAGGACAAGAGTTTTGAAAACCATAAAGCACAACTTCATGAATAATACATCATTATTAATACATGGACTAAACATTATACAACAAACTGCTTTTGTAACTTTGACAATTATCATACCACGAAAGGTAGCTAGAGAAAAAGTATAAAGTCTCTTTCAGACGCTTGCACTATTTAGCTTTCTGCTGCATGTCAGTGGATGTATAGACCCAACTAGCTACGAGCTAAGCATATATTTTATACACACACACACACATAAACACACAAATTGTCAATTGTCTTCTTTCTACACCATCTTTGGCTTCCTTTACTCCTCTAATCGGATCGCTCTGTCAGCCAATAGCTTGTGACACTCAGGTATCATTCATGGTTTAGTACATTATTGTTGGAAATTATGTTTTCTAGGCATTATGTCTGTTTCATGCCTTTATGATATAGTTTCCTTGTGTTTCCACTCCCAAAATAGGGGAGAGACTACTGCTTATGAAAAGCTGTTAAAATAATAGTCTTGAAATTTTTCAGCTCAACAGTCTTCTATAGTGTCAAACTAAAGAGAACCTTTCTACCTACTTTAAACTCTTTCAAAAATTATCTTCTTTGCTTTCTCCTAAAAATGCCAATACTAAAATATAGAATTCTCTACTTGTAGAAATTATTAAAATATTTATTTAAAAATTAGTATTGACATGTGAAAGAACGGATATAACTTTTAGGTCAAAACATGACATAGAGAAATGAGTGGGCTGGCAACGGTTGGGGGAAGCAGAGAATATAGAGAAAGCAAGAGAATATCCAGAGAACATTGTATAAATTCCCCGAAAATAAAATGACGGCACTGAGGAATAAAAATAAATGACTCATAAAATGTGGAGTAAATAAGTCTTAAGGTTAAATTTAGTTTTAGAACTTCATTATACTTATTATGAGTTTTCTTAATATATACACTTGTTTGAAGGAAAAATAAGCCTAAAATGTTTTTTAATTAGTATTTGAAAACTTACATAGTATTTTCTAAAGCCCCGAGCATTAAATATACCTATGTGTTTTGTGTTTGTGCTGATGTGTTACAAGAGGAGTGCTGATGAGGAAAAGGGGGGGGGGTCTATGTGGTTTCAAATATAGTTTAATAATATCTTTCATATAATATTGGATCTTCCAAAACGCAAAACAAATTACAAATATTAATTACTCCCAAAACTGGAGATATTTGGGTAATTATCAAACTTAGCAGAGGTAATTGCTACTGTGAGTTAAACTAAAATAAAATTAAGATTTTACAAGAGCTCATTAGCTCTCATTTTTATATCATATTTCATACATGATATAAGAAATATTAGTAAAGCTCATTAATAAGATGCTAAGTGAAGTCAAAGAAAATTTAAAGTGTTTTGTAAATCACAAGTTTCATGGTGACTGTGCACCCGCTGTGCCAAGCCCATGCTGTGAAGAGGCTGGAGACGAGTTCCTGGTTGTGCTTTGCTCCCGCCTAGATATGTGACTCTAGGCAAGTTACATAAGTTCTCAAGGTTTTCTGTTTATAATATGTCTATATTTCTAGCATTCACCTCATAAAGTTGTTTTGAGAATCAAAATATCTGAGGTGATATATGCATACCACTCTACAGGATAAATGGGAATGGTCAGTATAATTTAGGGTTCTTCTGAATAAAAGCTATGTTGCAGAACTTGTACAATGGTGATTACCATTAAAAGGCATTAAATAATGTTCCCATTTCAACTATTTGGCTAAAAATTATTTTATTAAAATAAAATAGATGTGAGGAATTTATAGCATGTCTATAAATAGTATTTTATTATACTTGAAAATCATCCTGCAGTGTAGACAAAGGGATACTTTATGAGATAGAGCTTAAAATTACAGTCCAGTTGCTTTTGTGAATTTCCCAGAAGTCATGAGAGACAATAATACAGACATCTGTTAATATAGCAAAGTAAAAATAAGCTTGAGAGTGGTTTAATACTTCAAAAATAAAATTAATGAGAATTAGAAATAATATAGGTCCCTAAATTTGTGTTGAACAATACATTTACTAAATAAAAGTAACCTAGATTTTTATCCAAGAGATACTGCTCCTGAAATCTCAGGATTTGAACAGACTAAAGAGTTTATTTATCAAGACTAACAGTTTACGTATTAGGATCACTTCAAAACTATTGTTGTGCTGTCCACACTAATCCAAAAACTATTATGCTATGAAGTCTGTTCACTTGCAACTATTTCCCTTCCCAGTAACTCTTGTGTTTAAAATATTCAGCCCCGATGCTAACACTAGCTAAACATCCTGACCTAATTTCCCATTTTGACATGGTGAACTCTAAGAGGTGTACTGTCTTATTGTAGTAGGTCTAATGAGCTTTACTCCATCAACAGATTTTTCCTAGTGGGCTTCTGGGGAGTTGACAGTTAACATTAATTTTTAAGAAAACAACTTCTTAATTTGGAAAGACAAAATATAAAAGAGTATTGTGTACCTCCTGTAGGGTAAAAGGTAAATCATTCTTCCCATTGATAATTGATAAACCTGAACTTGTACAGAGAAAGCTAAATAAATAGACTTTCTATTGATAGCAATCCATGGACTGTCCCATATGCATGCATGGCAGGAGACAGATACCGGATTGTGTGTCAGTAGGAAATCCAATGCCATATTAGAGGATTGTGTATATGCAATGGTGATCATTAGAACTTCTCCCAACCTTCTGGAACTTAAAGAGAAAGTCCAATTCATTATGTTCTATTACCCAATATACCAACAATGAATAGTGCCAAAGTTAGACCTTTACAGAAAAGCTGTTGATAAGATAGATCAGCATTCCTATTTTATTACCTACCTCTTAACTTTTGAACCATTCTCTGAAATAGTATTTGGTTCCTTACCAAGAATACACAACACAATCTTAAACTATCTTGGCTTCCATATCTAAGAAATTGAAATAGTACTGACAGCTTTACTGTGGAATGAGAAACTTGGAAATAGAATTGGAATCATGATAAGAAAAGGGTAAAGTTTTTGCTTTTTGGATAGGGTTCTCATGTTTGGGACCAGTGGTTAATCACTCTGGGAAAGGGTGCCCTGGAAGAGTATTTTGCCAAATTGAAACTTTTGGCTGGAGAGACAATCTTCCTCTAACTGTGAATAATTTACTAGCTCCTTATCGGGACAATGAATCCATGTGATCACCAGGGGTGGGCTCAGTAGGAACACTGTCACCAGATGGTGCTTCAGTGTCTTAGTTGTAACCCCTATACCTCGATCTATGGCATGAGGTACTTGTAACTATGCCCTCCTCATATAAAACTATTCTCTTGGATTGTATATCTGCTGTTGTATGAAATAACCCATCAACAAAAAAAGTCCATCATACTCCCATTTCCCAAACCCGATGCTAGAAGGGACAAGCTACACAAATTTCTGAGTTTTGTGCTGCTAATTCATCCTAAAGCATTTACTGAACGGCGATTTTATTTCAGTTGTTATGATCATCCTTAAAGTGATGGCATTTAATATTCCAATATAAAAGGTGGATTTCAACAAATAGATACCCACCTCCTTTTGTTTATTGTATATATCTCTGGGGAGGCTGTAGGTATTAAACTGTACATGAGTAAGTCAATAATTGTTTGCTGTTCTTTTGTTCATGCAAAAGTTATTGTGTTTCTATTAAATTCATATGAACCTATCAAATGTTTGGCTTTCCAAAGAGAGATTAGAACTCTTATTTGGTGGGGATTAGTAATTCTACCTCCCTTGCGACTCCATGGCCATCCTTCCACCCTTTGATCGCAATGCTAATCCATCATAGATCCATGCCTGTTAATGATCCATCTGTTTAGATTTCCTCATTAGTAGTTGTTAAAATTAGGCAGGGATTTGTGGGTTGGTTATTTTTACTCACAGCCGCATTAATGCAAGCCCTAAAGTAATCAGTTTGTATTATGTGGCCTTCCTTATAGGGTACACAGATTTGCAGCGTGTTTGGTGTTTGGGAGGCAGCTGTTAGGCATTTCGTTAATAAAAATCCTCTTCCTCTTGGAAACCATGCTCTGTCCGTTCATAGGGAGACACGTAAGCCTACACTTTAACATTAAGCATTTTGATTAGCTTTTAATTTTTTTTAAATGAAATGGGATCCAGAATTTTAGTGGACAAAGAACCTAAAACTAGCAAATGAATTCAAGCATGACAGAATGTGGCCCCTGTGTTTCTTATTTTAATTCTCTTGAAGGAGTGGGTTGACACATATTTTTGATATAAATCATATTGACTTCAAGTGTTAGTAAGTAAATTATCTTCGAATGTACTTAAACTATTCAGCCTCTCACCCATATTCTGTTCAGTGCTTCTGTTTGACTATTTTTTTTTTTGGTTCTTATCTCTCCTTTTCAAATATTGAAGAAATGAAAATATATGAGATTAAACCATTTTCTCATTTGATTGTGTCCCTACCAAAAGATCATATCAACAAAAACTCATTCACATACTTCATTAAAATTCAGTCCCTGGAAGTGCAAATTTAATTGGTATGAAGTCAAGATACATAATTATTTAAATTATAAACCTTTCTAGAAACAGAAAATTACGATGAAAGGCATCTATTTACATAGCATCACTCCATTGTGTTGTAAGTTACATTAAAAACAAATACTGTCATTGCTGCTAAAAGGAAGAAAAATATAAAATTATGAATAGATAACATCTCTAAAACAATACAAAATGTTTTATTTGACTATCTCAAATACCACTTGCTTTATATGTATTGAAAAGCAACTTCATTTGAAGGATAAAATATTTCTTTTCCTAAAAGTTCAGATCAAATTAACAACTCTGTGGTAAATTACCCTGATGTTTAGCACAGATAGATTTGGATATTAAAAAAAAAAAAGTGGAAAAATTTCAGTGAAAAATATGTCCCAAATTAGTATGTGTGAAACTACCCTAGGCATGGGGCGAAGTTTGAGGCTTGTTTAATGTAGGTTACCAAATCATATTGAATAGAAAGCCAGAGTGTGAAAAGTAAGAATGAGTATAAACACACAGAAAAGAGAGTTGTATGTTTGTTAATACCCTGCATACATCCCTGTCATTCCATTCAGATGGCAGATTTTTTGTATTACCCAGGGACTCTGGGTGGTATGACCTGATATTACTGAGGTATCTGGGAATAAGATAAATGCTTTCAGAATCTCAGAGGAGGAGTTTATAGTTCATTAAAATTCAATGCCCCATAGAACTTTGACACTATGCTTTTCATTTTCCAAAAAGCACCTTGGGTTGAGATTATTTTTCTTTCTTTAAAATTAGTATTATCATGATTGCAGGTATCTGCTAGTTCAAGACAATGTAAATAGAATTGCAAGCATAAAACATCTAACGGCATTGTGTGACTTCGGGAATGCGATCGTGCTTCTTTTTAATGTAGGTATATCTCTTTCATTTCAGTTCTTTTAACGTCATTTTAACTTATTTTTCTGTTAGCAGAGAAAATGAGTAAATAAGTTTCATTCTATATGCTTCCTGGGTTGAGGTTTTATTTTAGTGGTTACAGTAAGGCAACTGGTTCATTCAAAGGACTTGGAACTACTTCCCATACCTAATAAAGCAAATAAGAAAAATGAAAACAAGAAAAACAATGAAACATATCCCTACACAAAAACAATAAGGGAGTCAGTCTAGTTGAGCAGTAAGAAAGGTTAGAAAACAGGGACTTAGTTAGAAAATGGCCAAAGGCAAAGATGGGCTTCACACCTCCTACCTATTATGGGAGTCAAGGAAAAACGAAGGGCCAGTTGGAACATTTTTGTCCCTACTATAAGAACTACCACAGTAAAATGGACTCAGAAATGAGGTTTTCCCATTCAGATTACTAAGGCTACGGCTCTTCTTATACCAGCCAGTGCCATCTGAAAAGCTAAAATGGTTCTATCAAATTCTAGCATAAAATCGGAAAAGGAGAGAAATAACATCCAGGTGCACAATAGACTTTCTTTCGACTTTTTACTCTAACATCAAAAATGATCCTTTCTTTCTAAAGGCCCATGAATAGCGAAGCTGTATTAGGACACATTAAATCTTAATATATATACCACAAGGTAAAACTTACAGAGGTCATGGTTAATCATCACAAGGTTATAAAACTTGAAATTTATAATTCAAAAAATAGAATATTTAAAAGTAATAAAATGTTCCTGGATTGATGCTATTAACTTAAATACCAAGCACTGTGTATTCAGTTTTCCTGATATGTGAAATTTATTTTTTTATTTATTTTTTGTTCGTTCCTGAAATTAACCATCCATATTACTACTTTGATTTTCTCTTGGGTTGATTCTGTACTTTGCTTGTTCTAATGCATGTTTTTAATGTACATTAATGTACACTTTAATTGTACATTTAATATATTATCTTACAAAAATAATATCAATTACTGACACCCATTCTGCACTCCCACTACCACTGGTTATTATCATGTTCGTAGGCCTTTGCTGGTTTATTAGAGGACAAATCACACATTTTAAAATGTACCCCATCCTTTTTTGTTAATAAACTTCAAGAAAATAAAGAGAATTATTACCCTTATAACCAAAAAAATGCAAGGGTATCTTGGGAAAGCCAAAACAATTTTTAAGGGTCTATAATTTCTGGGGAGAATGGTCTCATTTTTGATAAAGATGTATCAAGTCAATTGCACTGGGATAGAGACCAATTGGATTTATTTCCTTTGATATGAAAAAAAAGGACGGTTCTTTAAGAGTTTCATGTACTGAATTGTGCCTTCTTTATATGACAATAAACTCTGAGCTTTCTGCTTCATTAAAGAGCTTTAGAATTGTCTACCTGAAATGGTCATAGGTTCTTTTTCAATTTATTTGGAGAAAATATCTGGAAAAAAACATTAATTCAGTACCTTTACTTGAGTCATATCTGGACCCTCCATGGCCCCATGGAGTCTCACCTCAATGCTATGCTTTGTTTTTGTTTGTAATATCCACTGGTCTATGGTCAGTATACCATCAATTTAATACTCTGATCATTGATTATGCTAACTACATAGTGAATGCAAATTGGGAACTTAAAGTATAGTTTGCAATTGTTAAGTAGTCAATATTTGCTATGTGGGTTTGTATGAGAGCTAATCCGGATTCATTGCTCAGGCAGGCCTTCTGCGCTTTGAGTTAGAAATGGATCAGAGTCTTGTAAGCTGAAATATTCAAGAATGCTTTATGATTTGTTTTAATAAACAGGAATATAATATGCACTAAATAAATGTTTGGCCAATTTTTAAACAGTGTAAGCATTTAACAATGAGGAATAGGTTTGAAGGCAAAGATGAAAAATGAAAATTTCGATGCTATATGGACTGTGCTCAGATAGTAGAAGAATTCTAGAAAGTGTTTTTCCAGACTAAGTGTGTAAGGAGAGAATTCAAAAGCTGATACTATGACAGGAAAGGAAAGAATCAGACACATTAAAACAAATTAGTTGCTCTTGGAATTAGAAGCTATTATTGTTGTTGTAATTTGTTTGTTTGTTGTTGTTGTTGTTGTTGTTGTTGTTGAGAACATAGCAAATAATATTAATGATTTTCAAATAAAGAGTTTGTAATTCTAAAATTGCCTTCAATGATAATTCAGAAATTTTAAGTGGTTTGTCAGAAGCATATATAAGTATTTTTATTCCTCAAATTGAAAAGCGTGTGTGAAATGATCATAATTTGCAGGCTTACACTCACGGCACAATTTTAGTGACAAGCATACTTGAGATGAAGAACGAAGTATTACATGGTCTGTGGTTTAATAAAAAAGATGACTATTCATTACTTTTGATATTATTCCTCTCTACCTCTTTATTCCAATATCATTTTATCATTCTATAATGTATTATATTTATCTTCTTATTGGCTGAAGCGTGAAGTATTTAAGTCAATTTATCTTCTTTTTTTAATCACTGGAGTGAAATTTTCACATTAAAATGTCTTTTTGACAGGGATATCTTGTGATATTAATCAGCGCCTTCATTTTCAGACTCAGCCTTTGTTATTCATTAGCTCTAAGGTTATTTCAAATGATTGTCCTAGATCCCAACATCTAAGAGGAAATATTCATATTCTTTCTACTTTTATCAAATACAGTCTTATTTTAAAATCTCTTCATTTGCTAACACTAGCATGGATGTAGTATTCTCTAATAACATTTGTTTAAGTAGTTGTCTTTTATATCCTTTGATATTTTCATTGTAAATATGGCCAAAGGAATTAAAGCATGTTGAATAATGTCACTATGCAATCTTCTTTCATTCGTTCATTATTTAACAAGCAAGCATTATGGTCAACCATCTATCAGGAACTGAGCACAGCACTAGGAGTTTCAAGATATAAAATATATGTTTCCTGGCATCAAGGAATTTGATATTCTAGCTGAAGACAAGAACAACCAAAATTGTAATACTCTTTGAAAGGTGCCAACCTGATGACCAGAACTTGCTACCCAAGACCTGGTCCTCTGGCTTCTCCTTTATTTCTTAGCTGTGTAATGGGAGCAGATCAATTCACCTTAGTGGTCAAATAGTATGTAGAATGAGAATTACAATTGTACATAACTCAATGACTTGCTTTATGGTGGTGTTGAGAGAGTTAAAGTCTTATGAAAAGGGTTTTGCACAAACTCTGGCACACACTCACCCTCAATAAGTGGAAATTACTATCATTACAAACATTACCACCATCTATTAGATAATACACAGGTTTGTAAAATACTGGACTTCGAAGAACTTAACTAATATGGAGAAGGATTTGCAGAGAAGAAATATCTGGGCTGTGACATGAGGGATAATTAGCAGTTTATCTCCAAGCACTGAAGGGAAATGACAGCTTTTTAGGAAGAGGGTACGGTTAGAACAAAAGCACAGAAATGTGTAAGTGTATGGCAGGGTCATTGATGAATAATTAAAAATAGGAACCAAATTGGTTGTTCAGCAAAAATGGTGATATAAATGATATAAGTCTATACCAGGAATCTGCAAATTTTTCTGTAAAGGGTAAATATTTTAGAGTTAGGTTGTACAGCTAATTTGTGATTATTATATAGATTACCATGAAGCTATATTGAAACTCTGCAAATGTTACCATAAAAGATCAGATAGAAAATATTTCAGTCTTTGGAGATCAAATGCTAACTATTCACCTCTGCTGTGAACCAGGAAATCAGCCACAAACGATACAAATAAGCCGGGCTATGTTCCAATAACTATTTAAAGAAACTCAAATTTAAATTCTCTATCACATGTCATGAAAGTTTATTAGTATAAGTATTTTTATATTTTTCAATGATTTAAAGTATAAAAAATTTATTCTTAGCTCATAAGCTTTTTTTTTTTATTAAATAATAGCTGTGTACATTAATGCAATCATGGGGTACAATGTGCTAGTTTTACATACAAATCCCTCATTTTTTCTCAACCAGATGCTTCTTTCCAGCAAAACATTGATTGTCTGAAAAACATGGAAAGCCAATCTCCTTTTACGCACCTCCAAAATAGATGTAATTAATTATATAATTTTGGAGGGAGGGATTGTTGTCTTGCAGAGCCTGGTTGAGACCCAGAATGTTACCAAATTCTACTGGTACTGGTTTTGCCATGAACGAACAAAACGACCCTAGGAATCTGCCTGCCTTTCTAGGATGGGATATTCTATAATTTGATATCCTTGGGGGCTACAAGCTTGTAGGCATTTGCCAATATGTACTGAACAGTACAGATAAAACCCATGCATTTCACTAAATGCAAATCATATCTTAACTTAAAAGGTAAGCGAAAACAGGAAGGGTTGGGATGGGAACTTGGTCATAGAAGTTTGGGCACTATTTCTTGCTGCAGGTCCCACTCCCTTTTGCATTTACACAATGCAGATGAATACAAAAGCTCTGGTGAATGCTGCAGGGAGACCTAAGTTTAGCTTTAACACAGTTATTTCCTCAATTAAACCATAGAAACTCCCTTTCTCTTTTTGAAATAAAATGCTATACCACTAGCATTTTTCAGAACACACTTAGGGAAGTGCTAATTCAAAGATTTCTCAAAATTTTCCTAGCATCTTCCATTCTGTTATTTATAAATATATAAAATATGAAATCACACTTACTGAATAAATTTTCTAAAATGTCTCTGCTATACTTATTAAAAAAAAACTCTCACTGTCTCTTCCTCCAAGTTTACTCCCTTAATAGAAGTTTTCTGAGTATCAAAAGAATAACAATTTCCTGTTAGAACCATCATCACATTGCATGGCAATCTTTTTTGGGCTTGAGAACTGATGTCTTCTGGGTCAAATCTGGCCAAGATCTTGGCAGATAGGAGGAATTGACTAAAACAGATAAGAAGAGTATTGGGGGAATGATAGAAATGTTCAGAATTGGACGGTGATGATGTTTGTACAACTCTGTAAATGTACTAAAAATCACTAGAGTGCAAACTTCAATGAGTGACTATTATGATATAGAAAATATAACTCAACAAAGCTGTTAAAGTGTGAACTTACTAAGACAAATAAAGGAGAAAAAAATCTCTGTGCAATATAGGAAACAATACTCTAAAGGATATCTTTAAAATAAATACCATATTCAGCTGCATTTGTAAATGTTCCTAACTCTAGACCTAAGGAAAAAGAAAACATCAAAATGCAATTAGTGAAATTAAGTTTTAAGTACATAACGCAGCACTCTGATTGTAGCTTAATATAGAGATAGATTTTCCTTTTTTTTTACATTTAAATGACGGGCAACATTGCCTTCCGCTGTCTGCTATAGGTATTATATCTCTCTACACAGCTTTTGATTAAATATTGAATAGCAGTGAGTTTGACGTTATAATCCTTGACAAGTATCTGGAGTGCAGTTACTCTGTGTGGCTGATTAGGTGGGGAGTCATAAGCTTTAATAGTCAATTGAACGGGAGTCAGGATTACTTTCTTCTTAGAAAGTCAAAGAGCTTGACAACACACATGCTAGAATAGAAAATCATCCCACCTTATTTCTTGACTTTTTGATTTCTCAAGCATTATAGGTCAGCACATTGTAAAAGGTCACCCACTTCTAGTCATTTCTTCCCTAGAAAATGCTACAGCATAGGAAACATTTTTGCATAGAAAAGATTTTTATAAATATGCCTTTTTATTTTCATGCCCATGGTTAGGAATTTATTTGACTTTAATTATGACAATAAAAATCACTTGTGGATTGTTACCTGCCTTTCTTAAAGTATTTACTGGAATTGCTACAAGGACAGGCGATCACAGGACTAGAGCAGATGCATGGTTTTCTCTAAACCAGGCTCACTAAGCTTTTACCAAAAAAATGTTGAAATTCTGAACACAAGGGAGCTGGAGGAAACCTCTTGAAATTTTGCAGCACAGAACAGCTTTCTGTGTTTCATTTCCTAATCTGCTGATGATGCTATCTGGACCTTAAAATTTCAAACTATTTTTCAATTTGGAGCCATATATATAAAGACCAATATAATATGCTCAGTTCAATTCTCTTTTTTTCAAAGAGCATTTTATGTTGCTTTTTCTCCCTTCTCTCCCTACCTTACTTTCTTTTAGATCCAAGAGGTGGCCAACACACAAGAATATTTTATACATATTTTGTCAAATATTATAATTAATATTTTATAAGTAAATTCAGCTAAAATTTCCAATTTTTCCTATGTGTGGTGACTTTATGGGTGACATTTTAGACATCCTATAGAAATCAGCTCCAAGGGAAACACTGAAATCTACTAAAAGTCATGGAATTTAAGTATCCATCTGCTGAAAAAGTATTGGGTCAATAATGAACTTAAGAAAGAAATCAAAGGATTCCTCCAACTGAAGAACAGAGGGGACACAAGCTATCATTATTTGAGATTCAACAAAAGCAGCCCTAAGGGGAATACTCATAGCCTTAAATGGTCACATTAAAAAGGCAAAAAAATAAAAAAATCACAAATTAACAATATAATGATGGATCTCAAGGAACCAGAAAAGGAAGAGGAAACCAAATCCACAACCAGCTAACGAAAAGAAATAACTAAAGTCAGAACAAAACCAAATGAAATAGAGAACAAAAATTACCAAATACAAAGGATCAGTGACACAAAAGGAGATTCTTTGCAAAGATGGCAAAACTGATAGACCTCTGGACAGATTAACTAGGAATAAAAGAGAAAGGAACCAAGTAAACTCAGTCAGAAATGAAAAAGGCGATATTAGCAGTGAAATAATATGGCATTTGTAAATACTATGAAAATTCCTATACACATAAACTTGAAAACATAGAAGAACTAGACAAATTCCTTGAAACACACAACCTCCCAAGACTCATCAGGGAGAAATAGAATGCCTGACTAGACCAAAAACAAGCAGCAAGATTAAAGCAGCAATAATAAAACTTCCACCACCACCACCAACAAATAACAAATAAAAAGCCCAGGCCAGAAGGATTGACAGCCAAATTTTACCTGACTTAAAAAGAACTGGTATCCATACTGCTGAAATCATTCCATAA
The DNA here is from genome assembly GCA_963574575.1 of Galagoides demidoff. NCBI lineage: Eukaryota > Metazoa > Chordata > Mammalia > Primates > Galagidae > Galagoides > Galagoides demidoff. Next base: position 77,261 of record CAUYQV010189756.1, read on the forward strand.
CATCGAGAAGGAGGGAATCCTTTCCAAATCATTCTACAAAGCCAGTATTGCCATAATACCAAAGCCAGTAAAGGACACAACAAAAATAGAAAACTACAGACCAGTATCCCTTATAAATATTGATGTAAAAATTCTGAGCAAAATGCCAACAAACTGAATTCAACAACATATCAAAAAATAATACACTATGACCAAATGGGCTTTACCCCAAGTATGTAAGATTGATTCAGCATACATATCAAAAGCAAAAACAAAGACCATATAATCATCTCAATAGATGCTGAAAAAGCATTCAACAAAATCCAGCACCATTTATTGATAAAAACCCTCAAAACTAAACAGAGAAGGAATATACATGAAAATTCTAAAAGCCATACATGACAAGCCTACAGAAAAAAATCATACAGAATGGGGAAAAGTTAAAAACATTTCCATTAAGACCTAGAGCAGTATAAGGGTGCCCCACTGTCACCATATCTTTTCAACATAGTACTAGAAGTCCTAGCCTGAGCAACCAGGCAAAAAAGGAAATAAAGGGTGTCCAAATGGGGGAAAAGAAGGTTAAACTATTTCTTTTGCTGACTATATATCACACATGTAGAAAAACTCAAAAATTCTACACTAAAAGAATACTAGAACTTATTGATACATAAATTCAGCCAAATCTCAGGTTACAAAGTCAATGTACACAATCAATAGCATTCCTATAAACCAATAACACTCAAGCTAAGAGTCAAACCAAAGACTCAATACCGTTCACAGTGGCTAAAATGAAAATAAAAAACTTAGGAATAAACTTTACTGAGGAGGAGGTAGAGCTCTACAAAGAGAACTTTGACAAACTGAGGAAAGAAATTGCATATGACCTATTTAACATAGTGCTGGAAGTTCTACAATCAAGCAAAAGAAGGAAATAAAGGGCATCCAAATGGGGCAAAGGAGGTTAAACTCTCCCTCTTTGCTGATGATATGATCTTGTACTTAAAGAACCCCAACTCAACTACCAGAGTTGGTAGAGACTCAACTACCATAATCCTAGAATTATCAAAATATACAGCAATGTCTCAAGATATAAAACCAATATCCACAAATAAGTAGCCTTTGTATATGCCAATAACAGCCAAGATGAAAAACTAACCAAGGACAAAATTCCATTCACAGTAGCTTCAAAAAAATGAAATGCCTAGGAATATACCTAACAAAGAGGTGAAGGACCTCTACAAAGAAAGTTACAAATCCTAAGAAAAGAAATACAGAAGATATTAACAAATGGAAGAAGGTACCATGCTCAGGGCTGGGAAGAATCAACATTGTCAAAATGTTTATACTTCCCAAAGCCAATCTACAGATTCAATGCCATCCCCATTAAAATACCATCATCATACTTTCAAGATTTGGGAAAAAATTCTTCAGTTTATATAGAATCAGAAGAAACCCTGTATAGCCAAGGCAATTAGTAACAAAAACAAAGCCAGGAGTATCATCCTTCTGGACTTTTGGCTGTACTATAAGGCCATAGTCATCAAAATAGCATGGTATTGGCACAAAAATAGAGACACAGACATCTGGAACTGAATAGAAAACCATGAGATGAAACTAACATCTTACACCCACCTAATCTTTAATAAACCAAACAAGAACATACACTGGACATACAAATCTCTATTCAATAAATGGTGCTGGGGTAATTGAATAGCCACATGCAGAAAAATGAAATAGGTTCCCTATCTCTCACCACTCAAAACTTAATTTAAGATGGATAAAAGACTTAAATGTAAAGCACAAAACCAAAAGAAATCTATAAGAAAATGTTGGAAAACAGCCTAGGCAAAGAATTTATGACTAAGACCTCAATGGAAGTTACAGAAACAACAAAAATAAATAAATGGGACTTGATTATATTAATAGGCTTCTACACAGTTGAGGAAATAGTCAACACAGCAGGTAGACAACTTACCGAATGGAAGAAAACATTTGCAAGCCATATATCCAATGAAAGGATCATAACCAGAATCTACAAAGCACTCAAGAAAATCAGCGAGAATAAAACCAAACAATCCCATTAAAAAGTGGGGTTGACATGAACAAAGACATGAACAGAAGCTTTCCTAAAGAAGATTTCCAATAAAAATAGGAAAAAATGCTAATTAGAGAAATGCAAATTAAAATCATAATGAGATATCACCTTACCCCAGTATATAATGGTTTTTATTTAAAAAGTACAAAATCAATAGATACAGGATTGGATACAGAGGGAAAGGAATGCTATACGTGGTTTGTAGGACTGCAAATTAGTACAACATCTATGGGTAAAACATGTGAGATTCCTCAATGAACTAAAAATAAACCTACACTGGATCCAGCGATCCTACCACTGGGTATTTTCCCAAAGGAAAGAAAGTCATTTTATCAAAAATAGATGTGCATTTGAATGTTTATTGCAGAAAAGTTCAAAGTCATAAAGATGTATAATCAAACCAAATGCTCATCAATTCATGAGTGGATGAACGAAATGTGATATATGTATACCATGGAATACTAAGCCATAAGAGCATGAATTAACACCTTTTGCCTTAATTTTTAAAGAGCTAAAGACCATTATCCTAAATACAATATCTAAAGAATAGAAAAACACCACCTATACTCTGTATTAAACTGGAGCTAACTGAGGAGCACACACGCTCACAGCACAAAGTAAAACTGGAAATCAAGCAGGAGGAGAAGGAAAGGAGAGGGGCTGAAAACCTGCCTAATGCGTATAACAAACACTGCTTGGGTGATGGGCACCCTTATAACTCCGAATCAAGCATTACAAAAGTGATTCCTGTAACCAAAAACATTTGTACCCACGGATTTTGACATTAAAATAAATTAATGGGGAATAGAAATAATAAATATGACTCTACCAATGAGTCTCTACGTAAGTTAAACCTTATTGAAAAAGTAAAAATACTTCCAAGTCAATTCAAAGAGATTTACAAAGTCTGAACAACTTTCATTGTACCTGCTTGTTTTAATTACAGCAGTTAAGTTCCCTTAGGTTTTGTTTCCTCTAAAGAGGGAGATATTTACATTTATGTCATAAGATTGACAGGGGCTAGGCATGGTGGCTCATGCCTATCATCCTAGCAGTGTGGGAGGCCAGGGAAGGAAGACTACTTGAGGCTACGAGTTTGAGACCAGCCTAAGGAAGAACGAGATCCTGTCTCTACAAAACATAGAAAGATTGGCCAACCGTGATGACACTTGCCTGGAATGCTATACTGAAGGAGATAATGAAGCCAAACACGTTGGAAAATGAAAATTAAGAAAGAAATCTTTCTTTACATATTGAAGAGACTCAGGCACGTTCTTGATAAAGAGAAAAGAACTAACATTTAGTGCCCTAAATTATATTTTCATTAGTTATGAGAAGCAAGTATTACTAGTTCTGTTGAATCCTATTTTGGAACTCAATTGAAAGCAACTATTGTTAGATTATATTTTTCTTTCTGGATGGAAAAGTACAGAGTGAAGGAATGGCTTCAAAACCTCGACTCCCAGGGGCTATATTTGGTTAATATACTCTGTATGCTCTTATATGTTACCTCCAAATAAAAACAGATTGCTAGAAATAACTACCAATAGGTTATTTTAAGTTCCAGAGAAATCTTTATTGCTGCTGTTAAAAATGGTCACCTATCCTTAATGATTTATTTTGAAATTTTCAATAATTCTGTTCTTAAATATTCAATGTATAAAGATTTGGCTTTTTAACAGATGATCCCTTCAGCAATCACATTTGTAAAACATGGATGTAGCATAAGTTGGGTTTTTTTTTTTTTTTTTTGAGATGGAGCCTCAAGCTATCCCCCTAGGTAGAGTGCAATGGCATCACAGCTCACAGCAACCTCCAACTCCTGGCTCAAGCGAGTCTCCTGCCTCAGCCTCCCAAGTAGCTGGGACTACAGGTGCCCGCCACAACGCCCGGCCATTTTTTGGTTGCAGCCATCATTGTTGTTTGGCGGGTCAGGGCTGGGGATTCGAACCCGCCACCTTAGGTGTATGTGGCTGGCGCCTTAGCTGCTTGAGCCACAGGCACTGAGCCATAGCATTAAGTTTTACGGCTTAAACTCTTTATTGACTGTATCATAAAGACATTGGAAATACATTATAATCAATAATTGTCTATAGATTGAAAACAAAGCATGAGAAAATCCTAGTGATATAATGAGAGAGTTCAGATTTTAGGACCAAATTGTTCCAGTTAAGGAATAATTAAACAATTTCAAGAGGGCGGCGTTGGCTGGCAGTTTGGCTGTACCAACAGTTGAACTTGCTTTGTAAGCAAATGAGTAAACAAATCTGTCAAACATAATTAATTTGGGTTTTGCACTCTTTTAGTTACCAAATAATTCCTACCTCTACTTAAACACAGAGTAGTGACTGTGAGAATACTAGCTATGTCTTGGTTGACAGAAGAAATTGAGCTGAAATGCTTTTCACTTCATTGTCCTGTGGTACTGGACACACTGTTGGCTCTTAGCTGCATGCTGCTGTTAAAGACACTCCTTAAAATTTGTTAAAGCCAATTCTTTTACCTGATTTACTTAATAAGCCTGCTTTATATGTCATTTATCTAGTTAAGTGCATAATTATATAGTAATACATTATATAGAAAGGGAAGACAAGAGCAGAGCATTTGTGCTCTGATCATGAAAAGTATATACTGTTGATATTAGTGATTAAGTCTGCTTTTAGCACATGGTAAATAATCTCCCTGAGAACACCATTTCAATAAATCACTGACTCATTTATTTCACATAGCAAGGATTTGCATGGCACTTACTAAGCAATAAGTGTTCTAAGTGCTTTATTGTCTCAGCTGTCCTCCAAAATCATATGTACTAAGCATTAAGCCTATTTTAACAGTGAAGAAACTTGGGCATAGACATGACGTTCAGTAATTCACTGAGGTCACAAATCAAATAGTAGGTTAGAGCCTGGAAGGTCAGGTCATATGATGTTACCGCCACACCTGCTGGTTCTCTCAATCCTGCCTATGTGGAGTTCATTTCAGACCTGTATACTTGAGAATTGTGTTGACCAAATACAATTTTCTATCTTTTTACTTTCTTGGGGTGAAAAAAATGTTGCTTGTCTATTTAGAAGTGACCTTTTCTTAGCTTATGGAATGAAGACTATATGGGCATACCACTTCATGAAAAGATCAGCCTAAGGAGAGCAAAGGGAAAGTGGATTGAACAGAAATACTGTACCTTAGTCGAAGGTTTATTTTTGTTTTTAGTTAGGCACAGCCTATACAAGTATCTTCTCTTGCTGGCCCATGGCTTATAAGTCTTCCAGGAGCCCATGCTATGATGTTTTAAAATTTTTCACCTCACGTAGACAGTTTCCTTCATTTAAGAAGAGCCAGGTTTTAAAGGGTTTTAAATGTTGACTGTAAGATGTTCTAAAAATGCAAGGGAATAGGGAACCACTAAAGATTCTGAAGGAGAGAATGGCCAATAAAAGCTATGCCTAAGGTTAACTGCTTTCTGGAAATGTGCCCTGGGAATTGGAGTACAGTATGGATATGGCCAGAGAGACTAACTACGTCGGTAACTTGGATGAAGAAGTGAGAAAGACCAAGGGATAGGAAGGCAATTCCAGAGCTTCAATCATCAGTAACTACGAGAACGCAGTTTCACGCCCATCACCAATGAGAGCAATCTTGTCTGGGAGGAGTGCCCAGGAACAGGAGAGATGGCTTAGAGTTGGAAGAGATAAGATAAATACTCAGTCTTCATTTAGCATACTGGGGCTACAAATGCTCAAGCTTTTTAAAGCAGCATGAAACATTTTAGCTGAGATATGACTTTTTTTCTTTTGCTATGTGGACTCATCTTGTCTACCGTACAACCAGCCTTATTCTGGAAGGTAATCAATTTAAACTTTTGCCTCCGATTAACTTAAAACGTATTAGCAAGGTTCATACTTTCTTTCTCACAAAGGGTAGCAACCTATTGGGTGGCCGTTTCAACAGGTTGGAAAGCAGAGCCTGGGCCAGAGGCGAGGCACACTGCTTCAAAGGACAAAAGGAACAAGATTTTGTACTGAGTAGGCTGGACAAATCTACGTCTTCAACAAGCTACAGGAATGAATATTCATGGTGGGAAATCACGCATAACGTTGGGAAATCATGCACTGGCAATCCTGCTTTACCCCATCATGGCTGGGAACTCAGATTCAAATTGTGCCTGGAACCCCTGGGCTGAGAGGGCTTAGGATTTTATTTTCGGTTCACACCTCGTTTTTCTTCTTCATGTACTCCATAGGTTTTTCTTCACGGCATTTATCAAAATGGGTAATTATTTACTCATTTCTATCTTTGCTTGTTAAATGTTTCCTCCAACAGCCTGGAACCAACATGCAGACATGAACTTTATCTCATTTTATTAGCATAGTTTATAGCACAAAATGAATGAATAAATGTTTCAGGTTTCTTACCCGTATTAACAGGTTTTTGTTTTTTGTTTTGTTTTTTTTTTCCAGATTTTACAGGCATAAAGACTGAGGCAATATTTGGGTGATGTTATTCACTTTACTGTGTTACAAATGAAATAAAAAAGTCTCAGCACTTCTTGGGATTTTGCTAGAATGCAAAGGTTAGGAATAGTCGCAAGTAGGTTAGCAGGGAATTGCAAAAATTAATTGTCCCCTTACAAGTGGTCAAGCTCTATTAATATCTTAACAGTTCAGGCCCTCATACGTAAAATACTTATGTATATAAAAATTTGTAACATTATAATAAGTAGAAGTTCTATTCTGGATCAGAAAGATTTCCAATATAACTAACTAAAGCCAGTGGTACAAGAAGGAAAATAAATACTTTTTGAGATGGAAAAAAAAAATGTGCTCATAAAAGTTCAAATACTTCAATCAAACTATAGTACGATATACACTAATTTCTTTCACAGACGAGAAACCCAAATAAAGTAAGCTTTAAAAAAATCAAAGTACAATAAAGGTCTGTGATCCAGAACATCTTCAATCACAGCCTCTTACTCTGCTCTGTCATATAATTTCACCATTCTCCACTCCAGTGCCTTTGACCTTCGGAGAACAATGATGCCAATGACTTTTACAGTTAATTGCCCCATTGTACCACTGTAATTGAGTTCACCTACAGACCTATTTGACATTGTATTAATAATTATTTATGCTAGAAGTATTTTTGCCACACTAATAAGTCTTTGTAAAATCTTATCAAGAAACTTAAAAGATGTTTTGGGGTGACGGATGATGAAGCATCCTCAACTATATTGAATTTCTCACTGTTGTTTGAATTCTAAAAATGTATTTATCTTTATGTTTATGCTTAGAAATAAAAGCAATGAATGCTCATATTTATTTTGCTATTTTGTCTTGAAATTAAAGAAAAAATTCTCTCTATATAATTGTTCTTATCATATGACATGAATAAAAAAACTTAGCATTTTCCTTTTATAATGAATAAAAATATGTCTGTAAATTTGTTTTATACATTCTCTAAGTTCTTATTTACCCAATACTCTCTTAAAATATAGTCAAAATAAACTCTCATGTACTTTGCTTAAAGTAGTCTCTATAATCTAAACATATTTTTAATCATCAATGACTCAAACAAAAAGACCAAAAATAGAAAAATATTATTCAAAAAATATTTCTCTTTCTTGCAACAAGTGTCCACACTCTTCCATGTGCCAGACATGTAATATCCACAACATTAACAAATCTCTGTGTCACAAAGAAGATGCAAATCTTTACATGCTTCAAGTTGTACTCAACACAACAAACTCCTAAGGTACATTATAGTCAAGAGGTTTTTTTTTTTTTATGTAATTTGATTTGTCCACTGACCTGAGATTTTTTAATGTATCCAGTTAAGTTGGATACATTAATACCTAAGTGTCACTCTTATACCTAAGTAGTTGTTTACCCTATAGTTAACAAGGACTTCTTTTGTATTTGTCCAAGACCCCAACAACAATCAGGAAGAGAGTTTTTTGGACTGACTTTCATGAGCCTGGTGGAGAATGACCTGGGGGCAGTCTGACAAACATCATGAGTGTGTCAGGTTAAAGCCTGAATGCACCTGCTGTAATGGTACTGTAAGTGCAAGGGGGGCAGTGATTAGAGAATGACATTAGGCCAAAAGTTCAGACTCAATTACTGCCTGCCCAGGGACCATACGAGAATTAGACTGCAGTCAGGCAGTCACTTGTTATCCGCTGGCCCAGATAGTAGCTAGTTGTTTGTTTCCACTTTCTACTCCCTCACAATGAACTGTTGTTTACATTGTAACCAATGTCTCTAATTCGACTGTGTTCCCTCTCCTGACTGTGTCAGACACCTGCCGCCTCAGTCACTCTCAGCTCCATCTCACACACCCCTACTCATTCTTTTTTCACTGTGCCTTATGCATGCTTTCCCCTAACAATAAAGCCTACCCCACTACCCACATTTGAAATGCCCGTCTTTCTGTGTTTATTCAGTACAAAGTCTACCATTCCACAAAATCAAAAGTAACTTCACTTCTACTTATCCAATTTCAGGCAATTTCAATTAATGTTAATTGAGTGTTAGTTACAGCTTTGCAATTTGGCGAGTGTTTTAAATTGGTTCAAACCAAAGAGGCAGTCATCTAATGGAACAGGAGGTCTCCTGATTCAGGACCTGTGTTGCGTGCTTCCTGGAAGCTGCATTTTGGTTGCTAACGGTTCTGGATGTCATACGGAAGAGGTGGGCTTCCCACTGACCTGGTTTTCCAAGCCGGCCACTGAATGGAAGGCTGAAACCCCCTGGGTAGAGATAAGGACATGTGGAGACTAACTTTGTGCTATCATTACTAGAGTGAGAATACTGGTGAAGTCCCTATGTTTGCTTATTGAAACACCAACAATGATGACTACCACAATTTACAACAATGACCAGCCTTTAGTGGGATTCTACAGCAGGGTTTAAAGTATAAGTAGACATCACCTCATTTAGTCAGAATAACAACACTACCAAGTAGGCATTATTATCTCCATTTTACAATGAGGCTTGGAGAATATAAGGAACTTCTCAAAGAACATTTAGAAGGGTGCTGTACCCCATAAAGATAAACTACTATTACATACCCATAATAATTTTTAAAATAAAATAAAAAGTATTTTAAAAATACTTTGTTTGTCTTGCCTAAACACCATTTACCACAGAACTTCAGGAAGAGTTTAAACGTCTAAAAACTATGCACTTGCTCACAAAAACATTAATCACCCACCAAAATTATCTGTCATTTATAAATTATAAATTATTTGAAAATGATAATCATTCAATCAAGCTTTGTTGAGCACTTAAATACAGTATAAGGAATTAAATATATAGCCCTTAAAATAAAGAAGAATACAATTTAGATAAAGAGCAAGAAATCAAATGTTAAATGAAAACGTAATCAGAAATGTCTTAAAGCAATGTATGGTGTGTCCAATTACTGATACTATGAGATTTTATGGGGCAGGGAGTAACTGGCATTGTAAACTGAAAGTTTTAAAAACTATATGAGATGGGAGAAAGACCTTGGAAGAGGAATGGAAAACATTTCTGTTGTCAGAAGGAAAGGACTCAGAGTTGGGGGATCTGCATAACTCAGTCGCAGTTCTTGGTTCAGATGACACTGAGTAAACACATTCGACAAAAGGAGATTGTTCATGTTGGGAGTGACAGGTGGCAGACTATGAACGTCTCCCAAGAAAGAGAGATAAGAGCTTTTAGAGGTCTTTGGAAACTTTTATGTCTTTCTTTTCTTTTCTTTTTTTGTAGAGACAGAGTCTCACTTTATCACCCTCGGTAGAGTGCTGTGACATCACAGCTCACAGCAACCTCCAACTCCAGGGCTTAGGTGATTCTCTTGCCTCAGCCTCCCGAGTAGCTGGGACTACAGGCGCCCACCACAACGCCTGGCTATTTTTTTGTTGTAAATTGGCTGGGTCTGGGTTTGAACCTGCCACCCTCAGTATATGGGGCTGGCACCCTACTCACTAGACCACAGGCGCCACCCTTATGTCCTTTTATATGTTTCTTACCAACCATGAACTGTGACACTATCTGCTAATGTTTCTCTAGTCCTCTTTTTTGTGAAAAAAAAAATTGTTTTCGAAGTGCAACGTATTATCAGGCAATGTGATGTAGCAAAAAAGTATTCATGGGTTTCAAAGGCAGCCAGAGATGGATGTGACTCCAGTTCAATTATTTAGTGGCAACTTGCTTATTCTCCCTGTATCTCATATTCATAATCTGTAAAGGGAGGAAAATAATAACTTCTTGGCAAGCAAGTTTGATGTGAAGATTAGAAAATATTTTATATATGTAAAGCACTGTTTTTACAACCTAGTAACTACAATATTGGATCTAGATGTTATCAATTTGTTGAACATTCATGTTTGAAAAGTTTGTATTTTATGCCAGGAACTTTCTTGCTATAGTGCAGCAATGAAAACAGAACAAAATAACCCCAGTTTACGTGCTGTCAAAAAAACAGACTCTAGTTAGGAAGACAAAGAACAATCAGATAACAAATATGTAATATAGTTTCTGATATGGTTAAATTTTATGAAAAATATAAGAAAATTAAGGCAAAGTAAAAGGATAAAAGAAGGGTCAGGATGTGAAAAGTTCATTTATTTATTTATTTATTTATTGCAGTTTTTGACCAGGGCCAGGTTTGAACCTGTCACCTCTGGTACATGGGGCTGGCACTCTACTCCTTTGAGCCACAGGCTCCACCCAGGATGTGAATAGTTCATATTAGGTGGTCAAGAAGTTTCCAATATATATTTGTTCTTTTTTTTTTTTTTTTGAAACAGAGTCACACTATGTTGCCCTTGGTAGAGTGGGGTGACATGGCAATTCACAGCAACCTCAAACTCTAGGGCTTAAGAGATTCTCTTGCCTCAGCCTCCCAAGTAGCTGGGACTATAGGCACCTGCCACAATGCCTGGCTTTTTTTTTTTTGTAGTTGTCATTGTTCTTTAGCAGGCCCAGGCTGGGTTTGAACCTGCCATCCCCAGTGCATGTGGCTGGTACCCTCACCACTGAGTTATGGGCACTGAGCCTGTATACTCATTCTTAATGAATAAAATGTCATATATAAACTATGCCATCTAAAATATTTGTCAATAAAATTATAATTCATAAATAGTTATGAATATTGCAAAAATATTAACAACTTTAGAAGTTATTTCTAACAGAAATATGTCACACAGGATCCATCCATCTGCTTTAAGATAATTTGTATTTTATCAAAGGCTAAAAGACAAAGAATATCAAATCTAAAGGATTTGAAACAATGACTAATAAAGATCGATGGGAGCTAAAAGCAAATTATCTTTTAATGTTTAATTTCTCCCAATGGAAAAATATAATACCATTTCTTTTAATATTTACTTTATATTCTTTAAAGAACAAGCTATTAAATAAAATGAGCTGGTTACTATCTCCTTTGTACAGTGGCTGAAATAGAAGCCTCAGGAAACAAAATATGTGTGTTCCCAAGTTTTTATTTTTCTTACCTGTGTGACCTAAGTACATAATTTATGGATTACTATGTCAATGATTTCAAATATTTTTGAAATTTGATGATTATAAGATCAAAACACTCTCTGACACAACTGTTACCTATTTGGAAATAGAACAGATTATATGTATATACCAAGCTGACCCAACTGTCAGGTGTAATAAAATTTCCAACTAAGATAAAATAGGTGAAGCTAATGGTGATTAGTCTGGATGTTGTCTACGGCCTGTTTCAATTATAATTCCAAAACACTTTAATTTCCTTTCTTAGAGTAATGGCCCACCTCACTCTACAATTAATTTGAAGCAACTAAAACTATGACGGGAAATGAAAATTATTCTGAAAGTTATTTTTTGTTCTTTCTAAATAATAGCCTTCTTTTACAAAGTCCCACAACTGGAATCCATCAGGTTACATAGAAGTGCACTTTTTGAGCTTGGAAAATTCTACCTTCCTGGAACTTTGTCTTTCTGCAAAAAAGAAAATGTAGGGCAGCGCCTGCAACTCAAAAGGGTAGGATGCTGGTCCCATATGCCGGAGGCGGCGGGTTCAAACCCAACCCCAGCCAAAAACAGCCAAAAAAAAAGAAAAAAGGAAATGTACATGACATGAATACATGCATGTATGTGGAAATATCCTAGCTAATTACATGAAAAAAAACAGCACTTTGACTTTCTCTCTTAGTATTTATTCCAAGTAACTGATCACTTGTCAAGAATTTTATGCCAGAATTTTAAAAAATTTCTGAAATAATACAAAAATGTTATTTTTGGAAAAGCCATACCACTTGGTACTCAAGTAGCTTGTTTCTGAAATAACATAATTGCCTTTTTGAGTGGTCAGAGGGGAATAAGCAAACAACTGTTGGTTAGAGTTCCTTTCCTAAAGCCGTGCACAAATGAATGGCACTTTAAGACCATGATCCACATTCTGATTCCTAGTGAGTCATTCTTCTGTCCTATAAAATATAACACAAACAGAATGCAGCAACTCATCTTCCAGCTAGGGCACTGTTTAGAGACTTACTAACTTTGCCTAAAAACACGTGGCGTGAGGACATGAGAAAAACCAAGCACTGCAAAAGCAGCCACATCGTTTGCTCCTTGATTTATTGCATCTTTGGCAGGCAGTGCTCCAAGCTTCCATGCATATATGGGCAATTGGGGCATCTGTGATGAAGTGCTGTTGACAGAAATATGGCCCGTGGTAACATGATTGCTATAATAAGGAACTGCGGTAAGTCAGACAGCTGTATCAATGGTTATTCTCTGCTTTGATATTTCAAAATGTCAACGCACCGTCATAAATTGTCAGACCAAAAAAAAAAAAAAACATTTAAAGATAGTCGGGGGTGGGGGGAGGAAATATCTGCAGTTCTTAAGGTGTCCCTAATCACAGGTAGTTAATACATGCTGTTCTGCTACTTCTCTGAAAAATGAAGATTTCCCCAGAAGCTGAATACCAGCTTCATCTGTCTTTAGTTTAAAGTCATCATTTATTTTGTCTCGTAAGATGTTACATCTTAACTCTTCTAGATCCACACTGGAATCTTCATGACGATTCATAAGAATTTAGAGTAGTAATATTACTTCACATAAGAATTTATATTTCTAATAATAAAAATTGTACCAGAGAGGCCAAAAATAAGTCTTCACTGTAGGCTAGATTCAGCTATTTTTTACCTGAAGGCCTAAAAATGAGGGAAGTACTGACTGAGCCTACCAACTCCACATTTTGGTGCTATCTTAAAGGGGGAAAGGTATCTTAAAAAAAGAACTAATTGTTCTTTATTTGCCTCATCCTGTTTTTCTCATCTCTTTCTTTGTGCACCAATTTATCAAATGTTGATCTTTAAAGTGTTAATGAATTGTGCAGCGATAACTTCATGGAAAACAAACGACACACCTAATAACTACACTGTATCCAGTACATTCCATCAATCTTTTAATTTAGGAATTAGTGCACATAATAGAATTTAGAGTAAACTCTGAAAGAAATTAAGAACAACATTGTAACCAACAAAGTACATAATACATAGCACTTTATAAGGGAACGATCTTACTCTCATGTGTATATAAGGAATGAATGCATTTATATGTTAGTTAATATGCTAAAACAAATAAAAACATATATTTTTTTCCAGCAGAGTCAGAAATTTAACTAATCAGATATACCTTCTCTAGCAAAGAAGAAAAGAAAGATGCTACATGAATAATAATTTAGTTGTGGCAGATTAAGGGGATGGCCAAACTAAGCCTTAAAATACTGACGCATTTTTGTTGCATATGGAAATGCAAAGAAATCATTAAATATTGCTACATTCGAAGACAAGAACTATGATTGTGTTGAAAATTCAATCAGGTTTCCTTGTCAGTTCAATAATGATAATTTTAACATGTTCATACCGAAAACCCAGTGAACCATAGAATTGCATTCACCAAACAGAATGAAGCCAGGCATTCTCTCTGATTTAGAAAACACAAAACACAGTTGCTATTTATGTTTCCAGCTATATTGTATTTAAGTAAAAGGATAGTTTTAAAAATGGAATAAAAATTTGTATATACAGCACTCTTCTTTTTTATAGCCTTACACATTAACTTACCCAACAGCATTGCACTTGCTGCTAATGAAAAGAGAGAAGGCTGTACAAATCTTCTTACGTCTCCCGTGGCAAGAAAACTATTACAGAAATGAATAGAAGGAGGTCTCTGGAGCTTTTCTCCTGCCTTCTTGTTTTACCAAAGGCTGTTAGGATCACACTGAGAACTGTCAAAGCTGTATAAACCACTGGCAATTGGGTTTATACCCGTTAGGCAGTCAAGCTTTCACAGGGGATGATTCGACTTTGTCCAAGTACCAATATATTAGAAACAATGTGAAAACTCCCAGAGACTGGAGCCTGGCTTATAACTGTAGACAAAGAGTCACTTTTCTGCCAGTGGTTTGTAAAGGAAAGCTGGAGAGAGTTAATTCAAGCGGCCTGAAATTACATCAACCCTGGGCATCTAAGTACTGTTAATCTGCAGCTTTGCGTATTGTATTTTCAAAGTACTTTAGCGGAAGGGGTGCAGAACCACCCCGTTTACAGAACCATTTACCAATCTGAAATTTCTTAACTCCCGTTTTTGACAGGAAAATTCTCACTAGTTTTATGAGGCGATGTAAGAGGGAAAATATTTGAAAGTTAAAATCAGATTATTATTTTATACTATGTTCTGAACATGTCTAATGCTTTATCATAATACATGAGGATATTCATGGATAACTATCATTTTAGAAATATAGACATATGTGAAAGGTACTTGCAAGGTCCAAACCTTCATATTCATTTCACACATGAAAATAGATGAGTGTTTCATGGTGAGTTTTGGAAGTATCATTTATCTGGAAAACATTACAAATGCACTATCAATAAGAATGATATGAAATCCTTATTATTTTCAATTTATCCTTAGGAAGACTCAAAAAATAGGCATCATCATATTGATATTTGTCAAATGCTAGTATACATTCACGGACTCTAGGAATGTCTGGATGCATATACATATGTACAGACACACCCACAGAGAGCGTGTGCGTGTGAGAGAGAGAGAGGTTTCTAGGCAGGCATTGATTGGCTGGGGCAGTAAACTGGTATCTGACTTAAAAGAGTTTATGAGTATATATTTCTATCCTCAAAAATTGTACTCCAAAATGTTTTGTAACCAATATGGATTTTCACATATGTTAAATGCACTCTTACGGTCAGGTTCATGTTACTTGCATGTTTTTACCATGGAAGAAAAAACAGTCTTTTCTTTCTACTTACTAACTGTGCAAACTTCATAACTCATTTAAACATTTCATTTCAATTTCCATAAAATAAAGCCCATAATGTCTAATTAGAGACCTACCAAGATTAAATAATTTTGCTTATATCAAAGAAAAAAAATAAAGTTTTTTATGAGGGTATTAAGTAAGGACATGACTTAAAAGAATGTTGAAGAAATGTTACTTTTCCTGGAGACAGAATTTTATGTGACAAAAAATCATCTTCAAAAACTTCCATTGTGCTGGTCTTGCCTGTTTGCTCGATGATCTTGGGCTTACTTGATGCATCATCTTAATGACACCCTTACCTAGAATCTGCGTGTTACCCCAGACTGCCCAATTGCTTAACTCTGTGACACTATCTGAAGAGTCATTTAAACATGTGTCCCCAAACATTAAGACGATGACCTGGTAGTATATATTTATTCCAGAAATTTCAGTTATTGTGCTTCATTTGCCTCTTTAAGGAATTTACATTCATATGGATAAAATTCACATTTTGAATGATGCTGTCTCTCATCTCTAAAAATTAAGAAATCAGTTTACAGGAATGTGATTTCAGGCTGAACTCAGTAATCATCTCTTAATTTTACAGTGTGTATATTCACATGGCAAATTAGCTGATTTGGCTGACTGCTGGGCAGGTCATGGATCAATTCACCAAATATATTTATGTGTTACTCCAAAGTCATACGCCAGTGAACCACAAAATTAGGATTTCTTGGGGGGGAAGCTTTGGTTCCTTGATTTTCCTTTTTAAAGAGAAACAGAAATATTCTCTTTTAACTTAGCCATTTTCATCCTTCATTTAAAATGAGAAAAAAAAAGCAAAAAATGAAATGGTTTACTAGGGACTTTGCATTATTCACATAAACAAAATATTTTTACATCTCTCTATTCAGTCCTCTGCATTGTGTATGAGGAAAATCTCTATCAAACCTGCTGACTCCTATAATTTCTTAATTATATCAATAAAATTTCTATATGTTCATAATTTTAAAAAATAGATAAATTATGTGAAACATATTTTCAATAGTGATCTATAATATAAAATATAAAAAGCAAACAAGAATTTTTTTAAAACTAACCCCAGAAACTATTTTAGGAGACTGTTTTGTTGTATTTTTTTTTCCTTTTATTTATTTATTTATTTTTTTGGCAACTACTCTATTTTTTTACAGATATTTGTTTTCTACTTTTCCTCAAATTCTTTAAAACCTTAGCAAATTTACATTTTATAATCAAATATGAAATATTCTCTGAGGCCGTCATGCTTGTTTATTCACATAACTACCCCAATTCTCATTTCTAAAATTATATGTTTGCAGATACCATTTTCATCTGAAAAATATCAGATTTCTATACATTGAACTGGCAGAAACATATGTTTCATTTGCCAGTTTTACTTTTCCTGATTCATTTTTCTGAAATCTTTATACTTTCCTTCTTCAGATTTTCCTATTTCATGAGTTGAATATTATTTCACTCCTTGTCATTCTTTCTCTAATTTTGCTATTTACTGTGAAAAAAAATTGAAAGTATAAAAGAGAAAAAAATTAAATTGACTATAATGTTATAACTCAAAAATATTTATTGTTGTTATATAAATAATAAGGAATCTGTCTTTGATCTATAACCTGTAAAGACATTCAGGAAAAACATTCATGTAGATGAATTTTAAAATCTAACAACCATTACAGTTCTACCAATTATATTGAAAATTACTCTCGAAGAATGATCTATTTTTCCATGTTCTTTACAACAGTATTTCATGTCCTTACTTAATACCCTCAAATATTATCTTTTTTTCTCTTTTCATTTACACATATTTAGTTAATCATGATATTTAACATACTAATCGTCCATTTGTTTCACAACTTAATTCTTTATATTTTTATCCCTTGCTCAAGTTTCTTTTGGGGACTTATTTTCTAATTGAATTATAAAGATTTTAGGGAATCATGATTTGTATGGTGCACATATATTTATGTGTGTCCACGTGTGCTCACACAGAAATTCTTCCCACTGTGTGAGCTTCTGTTTCACCTCCATCCTGACTGTACACCTTTTCCATTCCACAGGGAGGATGACCATATTTCCTGTGGGCCACTCAGCGCCATGTAGCTACATTTGAACACTACTAATATTTGAGGGTGTCCTAAGCTTAATCACTGCTTTCTCTTCTGAGTCCGGCCTCTGAGTCCGGCCTCTGTCCCTAATCCCCTGTTTCCTGCAAGAGGCTTCTCCCACTAGCTCCACTATTTGTTTTTTTCGTGATAGTACTTTGATACCTTAAAAAGAAAATCTGTGGGTACACCCACGTGGTCTTTATTCAGGTCCTACTTTTTTTTTTTTTGAGACAGAGCCTCAAGCTATCCCCCTGGGTAGAGTGCCATGGCATCACAGCTCATAGCAACCTCCAACTCCTGGGCTCAAGCGAGTCTCCTGCCTCAGCCTCCCAAGTAGCTGGGACCACAGGCGC